>CM028906.1:18000000-18160000 GCA_016801845.1 Polydactylus sextarius
GTATTTGGTGCTTCCACTGTGGACTTCTCTCTCAGTGGTAAGACCTGTGTAAAGTGTTATCAGATGTGCTGTTTTTATTTGACATGAGAAAAGGTTCAGAAAGTGCCTTACATAGTTTAGATATCTAGCTATTCATTGATGGTGTACCAAATAACAAGCCCTCCTTCTCCTATTTTTAGTAATTTTAGGAAATTATCAACACTGTACAGTCATTTGTCTTCATTCTAAAGAAAATTCCCTACTTCCTTTCTTACTACTTTCTCTTCCACACTCTGTCTCATCTGTAGGTCGTCTGCTATTTGCTGGTTACAACGATTACACCATCAATGCATGGGACGTGTTGAAAGGAACTCGTGTCTCCATTCTGTTTGGCCACGAGAACCGCATCAGCAGAGTGAGACTGTCACCTGATGGAACAGCAATCTGTTCAGCCTCTTGGGACAACACCCTACGGGTGAGCAGAGGGTTTTTTTGGTTTTGGTTTTTGTTCCGACTGATAGATCCTGAGTCCAAAGACAGATAAAAAGATAAAAAAAAAAGTATTATTATGATTTTTTTTTTCACAGATGGAAAATCACATCATAACTGCACAACAGTTAGATAGTTTTTAATGTGGTGATTTGGACAATAACATTGTGCTTTTTGATAAGATTTCTTAAAAAAAAAAAACATTTTCACTTACTACTTTTACAATTTATCAGATCGTATTGTCTGGGTAGTGCATGTGAAGATATTAATAAATGACTATATTTTTCTATATATTTTTCTTTAACTAACTACTTTTCTTTACTCTAACTTGTTTTTTTATTACCTTATGCTCTCTTGTCTTATGCAGATTTGGGCCTAATGTTTACATGAAGGTTACGATCCGGGAAAGCACCAGTGTTTTGCTTTTGCCAACACTGCAAGTCCCTGACATAGCACGCAAAAACCCAAAATGACTCATCCATGTCTGAGAATTTGTTATTGTATGATACGGTAAGGTGGGCGCTCATTTAAAGAGACTGCTCATCAAGTTCAGATTCCTTATATTTGATTTGTTGTTGATAGCTTGATAATATATGTGTGTGTGTATATATATATATATATATATATATATATATATATATATATATATATAGTGTAGAGTCAAAATAAACTAGAAATTGGCAGTTCTGCTGTGTAGACCTGCAGACTGTATCGCTGATTGTCTTTTAAAAAGATTCACATTGGTCCTGTCGGCTCCACATTTGTACAGAGTAACACTGTCTATGTTGTTATCGTCGTTACTGTTTTAGCTTATGTTATGATTATCTTGAGGAAGACAACTTTATTTTTCTTATTCCAAGTATCTTCAAACCTCAACAATGATAATTAATAATTAGGTTAATTTCTTGTGAGAATAATAAAAAAAGATTTTAAGTATTAAATACTTTTGTGTGTGTTGTTTTTTTCTCTTCTTGCCAGAGCAGGATTTCACACAGTACACTCTCTTTTCCCCCGAACTCGATCAAATCTTGCCTGAACACCTCACATGCAGGTGAAGCTGTAAAGAAAATTTAAATCTATTGTTCACCAAAACAGATAAAGGTGACTTGGCATGTCTCTGCCTTCAACAAAATACAACAGGATGTCAAAGATTGTGCTTATTGTGCCACACAAGCTTTTGTTCAACTTCAGCCCTGAGCTGAGCTGAACAACTTGAGCACTGAAGCTGACCTAGATTCAGTCCCAAAGGCTGATATTTGCATTTTTTCCTCTTCTGTTCAGGGAAGGAATTTAAGTAGACTGAGACGTGATTCTTTCATTTTGGCCTTGTGAATCTAAACTGAGCCCCGTTTGTTGATGTGAAACTTGAGCGAGGAAGTGAAAGTTTTTCATATGTTGTGTCATAAAGACTGATGGACCCTTTTCTATAGTTACACTAACAAACACCAGGGGGCATTAAACTATGTCAAAACAATCAACAGATCTATTCTGCACTAAAGATTTACATATATGATGTCATACACTTGAAATATCATTTGGGTAAATCTCTTATTGACCACACCAGAAAGGTTCCATTTACTACAAATCCCACGTCACACTGGTGTGTTTTTTAGTATTCTCAAATGAGATAAAAATTATAAATTGTCACTGTTTCATTCTCATGCGGCGATCCAACTTTGAGGAAAAGAACGCAGACTTGATGACCTGATGACTGAATAGAGCACGTTAGTCAGAATGGAAGGAAAACAAAAATACAGTATGAATGAAACAGTTAAGAAAAATGCCCCCTGAATACCGAGCTGTGTTACTTCGGTAGCACATATACTAAAAACTGGAACGATACAGAGAAGATTAGCGAGGCCCCTGCGCAAGCATGACATGCAAATTCGTGAAGAGTTCTTCATTTCTTCAATTTCCCTGAGGAAACCCCCTACAGGGATCAATAAAGTTGTCTATCTATCATCTATCTATCTAGCTTTTACAGCTCATTCTTGACAACTTGTTCACTTGCACAAGTGCTCCTGTGTTTACATGTTTGCCTTCAAAAGATTATTGATCAGATGTTACACGTCTACTTTGTTTTTAACAGTGGTCAAAGTTCAGCTGCTGGTACACACATCATCACCATAGGTATCATATGCATACAATCCCCCGTGTGTTGAGAAAGTTCATGATCTGTTTTTATATCACTACTGCTTCACAGAAGCTCTCTGTATCTACAACATGATCTACAGGAACAATGTTCTTCACACTGTGATAAATCTGAATTGTTTTTTATAAACTTACCGAGATTATCAAATGTATGCATCCCAGTAGATCATCTCTTTTCAATTTCACATGTAGCTTCAGTTAAACGGTTTTCTAGAATTGGAAGGGGAAACACCATGAGGGAAACTACCAAGGAGAAGGGATGGAGGAATGCAAGGGCAAAGGGGAATTACAACATTAAAAAAAACCCATAAATATCACCTGATACTCCAAACAGTATTATCCATTTTCTGTCATTTTGAGTTATCACTTTCACTTCCTCATGTTTATTTGTTGATGCCCAACCAGACATCTTGTGTTGAAGGTTCAGTTCTTACAAAGCTTACAGAGTTTCGAAGATGAACAAAAATAATGTTCATTTGTTCCTTAAACATGAGTCCTCAGACAAATCTGAGTTAATATCTCAAGAGGTTAGAAAACTGCAAGAAGTTTGCAGGTTGTGGGTTCAGTTTTTACAAAGCACAGTGGTTTTTAAAGACCAATGTGAATGTTTAAAGGCTCAAAGAAACATCTTTACAATCTCTAACCAAGTGGCTTTAGTGGCCCCAGTTAATTTCCAGCACCTGATGCAAACACTTAAATCCTACAAGAAGAAGCCTCTGAACATCTGACAAAATAGCTCAGACAGTTGGAAGACTACCAGAGTTTGTGGGTTTGAATCTTACAAGGCTTGGTCTGTTTTGAAGTCCCAACACTCAGATGAAAACTCTAAGAAGCAGGATTTGACTGTGTTGCGGTTGGTAGCTGAATTATTTCGAGGACTGTCTGCAGTTCTGAGGAACAAATCATGTCTAAAAAGGAAATTTTACACATTTTACTTTAAAACAAATTTTATCTTTATCTATAGTTAAAGGTTTTATTTTTTTTAATTATATTATACATTATACTGTTATTTTAAATAGTCATTGTAATTCAGTGTATTTTTGTGCTTTTATTGATATTCTTTTAAATTTACAGCAAATGATCTATTGAATTAAATTCTTTTTTGTTACTGTACTGTACCATGTTATGTGATTTATTAAATAATAATGATGAAGCTGACTTACATTTCTTGTAAAATATCCTGCTCTTTGAACCTTTCTTGAGGGTTATGTGAATCATTTGAAAACAGTGAAAACAATAACTTCCTCTTATTACTAACTAACCTAACCAGAAAATATTTACATGGTGTGATGAACTGTGGCTTTAAAAATAGAAAAAATACACTAGAGTAATGGAGTAATGGAGCTGATTAATCAAACAGTTTCAGTTCCCCAAAGCTTTACTCTGTAGCCATTGATATTTTGGACCTATTTCTAAAAGTGGATATTTCCATTTCCTAATATAACAACTTTAACTACATTAATGTTAATCAAATGTTGTGCCATTATGAAGTTTTCTAGTAGACTTATTCAGATTCAGTAAGCTCAGTGATGTTTAATTGGATTGTTTTCTGAATCTGAACCAGTTTGCACAAAGTCATGGATTTCTGCAAAAAAAATCTGATTGTTTCTTACATTAATATTCGTTCATGATTTTCTGAGAAATCTTCCAAAGTTAGCAAAGTAATTATAAACTAAACAATTCCCCTGCAGGGAATCGCAAGACTGGTGCTGTGTGCTGTAGCAGTCATTACTGCAGGAGTTGTACTGTACTGTCTCCATGTATGTGAACATGTGTGTGTGTGAATTACTATGATGCTAATTTTGGCAATTAGTGTTACCAAAATTTCACTTTTCAACTCATCCTGTCTTTCTTCCATAAAGAACTGTTGGTGACTTGCTATGATGCTACAATGCTATGAAATTTTGGCGACTGGCTTTGCCAAAATTCACCCCATCCTATCTTTCTTCCATAAAGTGTGTGTGTGTGTGTGTGTGTGTGTGTGTGTGTGTGTGTGTGCCCAAGACTGTGTGTCAAGTGTGTGTGTGTGCCCAAGGTGCATGTTTTGATATATAATGTGTCTGGGTAAAGTAGATATCCACAAAATTCTTTCACATTAGGCGCTACAAGGCTTTCATGAACATATTGATTGAATGTTTTTGTTCCTAGTGTCAAAAATGTGGACACCAGAGTGAGTTGAACACAACTGACATTTCTGCTTTTGTGTTGAAACTTTGGCTGGATTAACATGGGATCCTATTGGGCAGTTAGGCCGTCCACTTGTCACTTAGAGGCTTCTAATTCAAAAACTGTAAACCCTATCGCTTAGGTAGACACATTGTGTGAATCAGGACAAGTGTGACTCCAACTTTGGAGAAAATCATATGTGTAGAGTGAAATTTGTGGCTGTGGGCACAGTGTTAAGACAAAAATTTCAGGCAATCTTCTGACGGCTCTGTCACTCTATCTGATGACATCACCCACTCTAGTCTGAAAACTCTGAAAGACTGCATTTTTCCAAAAGCTGATCATGGTGATTGATCTGTAACTGATCAAAAAGTATAAAATTTAGAAAAAATGTTGAATGGCACATCAACACAGGAGAATTTTGTCTACATTTTGAAGTTTTAACGATGTCTCTAGGTGAAAGTATGCCAGAGCTGTAGATGTTTGAAAAACCTTGAAAATTTGCTGTTTTTTTTTCCACCTCCTTCCATCTGCTTACATGGGAAATTTCAATTTAAAAAATATCATAAAAAAGTTAAAACATGATGTTTTAATATTATACTATATATACTCTATTTTGTATAGAGGCACACCTTACCCGATTGAACCGCACTTTTTGATGTAATATTTGTTTATGTGCGCTCAACTGGTTCCCGAAAACTGGCGGAAGAGGAATAATAATAAAAAGAGACATGAGTAATAACAATAATTATAATTGTGGGCTGGTGAGCACAGCTTCACTAAAAGTGAATGTGAATTTTCCACTTCCTGTGACGTAATTCGGAGAATCACTCGTATCGATATACCTTAACTGTGCGTTTTTCATTTCACCCGTGGAGTTAACGTCGTGGGTTTTAGTTTCCATACATGACGTCACTGGAGGCGGAGCAACACTTTAAAAAAAAAAAAAAAAACGTGCAGCAGCTGAAGGAAGCTGTGAGTGAGCTGAGGTTCTCCTTCCGCCGTTCGTACGTGAACCGAGCAGACGGATTTCGCTGGGAGGGTAAGCTTTTGTTACATTTATACACTAAAATATCGCGTTTTGTCTCAATTTTATATTACATCTATGTGAATACAAAACAGCGGCCACGTAGAAGATGTTTGTGTTACGGTGTTTAAAGGAGATTTATCACGTCGATGTGGCTCCGGCAGTTTGAGCTGGTTCGAGCTTGCTGTGTGAATATAGTCCTTTGTGTCCTCCATTACTCTGGTGACAGATGAAGGCTGAGGAGAGGAGAGGCAGCCGGCCAGACACCTGAAATATCACCGCTTTATACACGGATTAATAATGTTATACGGCTGTAGTGTTTTTTTAAAATGAGAATGTTTCAGTTTCCAGCATCGTCCGGCTTCGGTTAGAGAACCAACGATAAAACGTCTGTTCGCCGCGTTCACCGCTGTTTCTGTCTCAACTTACAAAAAAAAAAAAAAAACCAGAACAAACCTCACCAAGCCGCTGGGTTTCACATCTGAAAACTACTAATTAAAACACCTGCTGATACAACAACCGGTCTCACAAACCAAAAAAAAAAAAACAAAAACGAACACCTTTTTTTTTTTGCCTTTCAAAATAAAACGCTGAAATTAGCCGGTGTCAATGGAATGAATAACGTCACCATTGATGAAGACGAGTCATAGTAAAAGCACGAGGCACTTCATTTTAGTCAACTGACAGAAATACGGACCTATCCAACTTATGATATTTTATACCATACCGTTTATATAATATATGATATTTCAATAAATGTTTTTATTATTGTACATTTAATTATATTTGATAAATTGTGAATATGAAGATGTGGTCTAAAATGTAATTTCTCCCTTGTAGAAGATGTTATGTGGGCTGATGAAAGAGACCAAGGTTGTGGCGGAGGACTACTTGTCCTATAGATGTTCAAGGCAACGACCAGCCCCTCCACCTCCCAGCGAGTCAGCTGCTGCCATGAGACTCTTGGCCCAGGACATGGAGAAGGAGCACCAGGAACGCTTCCACTCCTTGGTGCAGATCTTCCTGAACCAGTGCGGACCGAACCTCTGCTCCAACCTCAGGAAGGTGATGGAGGAGCTGGTGGGAGACGGAAAGTTGAACTGGGGAAGGGTTGTTTCCATCTTCACCTTTACTGGGGTGCTGGCCACACAGCTGCTGGAGCGGGAGGACGAGGATGAGGACAAGGAGGACAAGGACGTAAAGCCGGGGCTGGACCTCGGCCAGGGGCAGATGACCAACATCTGCAGGACACTGGCGGAAACCATAGCAGAATACATAGGAGAGGAGAAGAAAGACTGGCTGGTGAAGAACAATGGATGGGTAAGTTGTGACCACATTTGCTCTAAACATGATTGAATGATACAGGTAATAAAATCATCAGGCCTGGAGATAAGCAGGTTGTTCTGAAAGTCATTTCTGGTGGGAAGAAAACAAAAAAAATCCCAAACTTTAAATGAAAGTGATGTTTTAGGTCATTGGAAACCACCTAGGGTGATATGGTCATATTTGCTTCCTGCTCGCAGACATATTTAGACCTTTGTGTAAAATGTGGCTTACAGTATAGCCACGACCTAGTTTGGATGCAGCCTTTTTTTACTTTATTGTTTGCCAGTGAGACAAGCAGTCGTAGGACTGATGTGGCTGCTGTGATTATAGGAGCTGCAGCAAAGCAACAGGCCAGATTCTCCAAACCTCAACAGTGTTTCACAGACATTATCAGGGTTTTATTTTTGTAACCGTTGGACAAAAGCTGTGTTGTCAGGACTGTATCAGACTTTAAGTTTTGCCTACTAAAAATCAGAAAGACGAAGATGAAGTTTAAACCTCTTCAGTGGAAGAAAAACTTCAAGAGATTGTTATGATGGACGTCACGGAGGCCTCACCAACATGAATAAGCCTACGATGAATGTGCGCTTTTGTGAATGGGCTTGCCCTGGTCCCCTCCCAACTACTTACACACACACACACACATACATACACACACGCCCCTCCTTTCTTCAGCTGGCAGCTGGTTTCAACAGACACACAACCAGCTCAGCCAGATGGACTTTGTGGTAACAGTCAAAAAAACTACAGCGTGTTGAGTTTGGCCTCGGCCGTATTGAAAGTTAGAGCGGTACGACGAGAAAAACAAGCAGCTGTTAGAGCAGCGGGAACACCTGGAGCCGAGAGCAGGTGCACTCACCGGTCGAATAAGTGCTTTCACGCCGAAAACACGATTAAGAAAATACAGCTGCTGGAGGGACAGAACAGCATGTGACTGCCCTGTTTTTATGAATTTGAGTAACTTCACCTGCGGCGTCTGTGTCATGATATCTATGAAAATTGGTCCAGTTATTTTATACAAACACTTTGGCACTTTGACAATGTTCTCAGTGTTGGGTTTTTTTTTGTGTGTGTGTGTGTGTGTGTTTGTTTTTATTTTTAAGAACTGCAGCTCTATTGCACTATTTTTTTTAAAAGTCGCACATATCGGCAGCATCCCTGAGAATCCAAATATGTTTTCCATATTAACAGGGAAACATGAGCTGTCAGTGACTGTGACATATTTTCCAAAATATATGGTTTAATTGCCTCCGGCAGTCAGTTAAACCACCGCTAACCGGAACAGTTTGGCAGCTAAACACTCGCTCTTTTATGCTCTAAAACCTATAGAATATGGGGGAAACTAGTGGATAAATATCATCCTTTGTTTGCCGGAAAAATAAAACTATTTTTGTGTTTTTTGTTTGTTTTTCAGGAAGGGTTCTGTAAGTTCTCCCACCGAGCCAGAGCGGTGAGGTGCGACTCGTCCATGAAGACGGCTCTGTTTGCTGCTGCCGGCGTAGGCCTCGCCGGCCTCACCTTCCTGCTGGTGCGCTAGTTCAGCCTGCTAACATCTCTACTCGCATCTCCATTCATGTTCTCATTTCATTTTAACACACTTAAAAAAACTGTAGTGAATTCAGGGTTGTGAAGTCATCAACTGAATGTTTGCACATACTTGGACCCCAGATACGCGTTCGATACTGACATATTTGTCACTTGCTCTTTTTTTTTTTTTTTTCTTTTTTTTTTTTGTTTTCCCCCCGATTGTACAAACGATTTCAATGCCTTCGTGATTTATTTTGCAAGTGAGTAAGTGGCATCAGTTTGAATATTTTTTGACAGGTAATTACGAAAGCACAGATTCCTACACAGAATCATCATCTTTGAGAGCATTTTCAACTGTGCAGCTAAAAACAACTCTTGGTTTAAATTCTCCAAAAGTTTTTGGTTTTAAGTTTGTTGTTTTTTCTTTTTCTTTTCTTTTTTTTTTTTTAAACTGTCGGCTGCCTTTTTATTCACGTGTTTACCTGAGTTGTTTAAGTGAACTACAAGCTTTCTATTGTATAATATAAAAAATTAATATATTATATTTATATTAAATGAAGCCGTGGTGAAACTTTTTCTAAACAATCCACAGCTAATTGAGTCGTTTCATTGTTCGAGTCTGTCCGACATTCATGTGAAATGTCTGATTAATACGGTCAGCACAGAAGATGACCACACGACGGTGCTACGATGTGAATGTCTTTACATCAAAAATACCGAACCAGGGACCAATCTGACATTAAACATGTTGCTATTAGAACAAACAGCTATGGCATTTCCTCCCTTCCCAAATCTCTTGCATTATATTTTTACATTGTTTTGTTCTATTTATTTGTCACTGTCTTTGTAATAAAAAAACAAAAAAAATAGCGAACATGACGAGTGTGATCGTTGTGATTGAGTGCAGTAAAGTGTCGAAACGTCTTTATGACGTCGTCTGCGCAGCAGCTCGGGTGTTTGTAGGAGAATATGAATTGTGCATGATTCTCCGTCCTCACATGTGCAGACATATTGTCATAAATAAGATATGTTCTGTTGTCTGTCTCTGTCGCTCCGACCATCACAGTGCTCCAGTTACACAACAGAGGCCATGTTCACAAAACCCCTACAGCTGCCAACGCTCCCAACTTTATGACTTTATGACAGTTTTTCACTGACGCTTTAAATGACATGAAAGTCCCATTAGGAAACCACCTTCTATTTTAGAGGTTTCACACATTAAAATTAAAATCATGGGGTTTTTTTTTTTCCTCTGTCCTTATCTGTTTACACAACATATTATCAGCATGCTATCATCACATCCAGGATCTTCAAAGTTGATACATTCACACCTTCTGGCCACATATCCCATGATGCCTTGTCATTTAAAGGGCAATTGTGTGGGCTGTCGCATAATCACAGACGTCAACTTACAGAAAGAGCCCACGTGTTGGTCCACGGTTGATCTGATCATTTTCCCACAGTTTATGTCCTAGCTTCAATACTCGTACAGGTACTTGAACACA
Source organism: Polydactylus sextarius (assembly GCA_016801845.1). NCBI lineage: Eukaryota > Metazoa > Chordata > Actinopteri > Polynemidae > Polydactylus > Polydactylus sextarius. Next base: position 18,010,171 of record CM028906.1, read on the forward strand.
TTCACCCATGTTGATTATTTCTGTTGTTTTTGAACTGCAGAACTACGACGGCTTCATGTGGGTATCTGTTTCCTGTTGATGATGTTTTTACTCTACCAGTGGAACCTCAACACAGTGGTGCAAAACAACGTACACATCTCTTGTTATTATCATTTTCTGTTTATCTTATGGATTATACGGTGCAGAGATTACACGGATGGTCGCTCCAGTAACTGCGTTAGAGCCAGATGACTCAAAGCTTAATGCCACAATAAACACATCTACTTTTTATTGTTTCAAAGCATAAGATGGTTAATAAATGTCTGCTCCTTCAACAAATTACATAAAAAGACCAAAATTAACAATGAATGGATCAAAACTCATTTAAACAAAAGCTAACAGAGCTTATCTCTGTGCCACAGAGCCTCATTGATTCCAGATCATTATTATCATATTATTGTAATAATGTATTAATCCAAATCTGAGAATAGTCCTCAACAAAAACAAAATTTCACCAGCTGTTAAAACGACTTATTTCTCAAAACTCATGAAACTACATCTATCTGTTATTCAAGATTCAAGACTCAGGCAAAACTAGAAGAACTGAGAATTGTGCTTGAACATAATGACAGAATTTGTGCTTTAGCTTAATAATATGCAGTGTGATGCTGCTGATCCAGGATCAGTGCGGCCATTTCCAGCTGTGGGTTTTAGTTCCAGACAAGGAGCTTACGCTGCATCCTCATCAGTCTGCTTGTGTTACACCCTCTGAACTCTCTGACCTCAGGACTGATCAGTACAACAGATACAGTCTGTATCTGGTCAACAAATCAAACATACCATCAGGTTACTGCTGGTTAGACGCAATTATTGTTATTTCTTCATCCACGTTTCATTTAAATAGATTTTTTTTCCTCTTTTACATCTTTAAAAAGCTGTAATAAACACATAAAATAAGCATTGTTTTGAAGTGACATCCTGACATTATCTAACGTCGTTAAAACGTGAGAGCGTGTATTTACATCCTGTCATGATTTTTCAGATATAGCTCGATTAAATCTGATGGAAACAGACGGATGTTTGAGTGGCAACAGCTCAGGAAGTCTGGTTAATTCATCACTGTTGAGGTGGACAATTGTATCAGTTTTTCAGATACGCAGCCTTGGACTGTGAGCACTTGTCACTGCGCTGTTAAATGAGCAGTGTGGAGGAGAAAGAAATCAATTCAGTGCTTAACCTCTTATATTTTATTGCATTTTTTAGAAAATGCTTTGGTTGAAATTGGTTACAAGTCAATTACATTACAAGACATTTTCAAGTTAGAAGACAAAAGTTTAATATCAAATTATCATATATAAAAGTACAAGATATATATAATGATATGAAGTATTTGAAACATTATTGTCACTAATAAATATCTGAAATAAAAGTTAGTGAGATGAGAAGGTCAATGACATGTCTGAAAGCGTAAACACAGCAACGTATTTTATAAGGTGATTATGTGTTGCAATATTTATTGACGTCAGTGGTGGAGACTCTGGGGATTTACAAGTCCTGGTTATAGTCCAACACATTATCAATAAAACTGTCATGTCATTTTTTAATTTTGATTTTTTTTTTTTTACAGATTAAACCAACAGGATATAACATGTTAATTTAAAGATGCCGACAGAGGAAAGAGCTGGGCCACATGTTTCTATTCTTTATGCTCATCTTGTCTGTTAGGAGAAGCTTTACGTTCACTACACAGACATTAGTGTGGTATTGACCTTCTCATCTCTTTCTTTTCCAAAAGTACATGCAGCTAAAGTTATGTTTTTACTTATGATGACTTAAACGATGAGAGCAGCTCCTCAGGCTCCAGTCCAGTGACAAGCTTCTGGACGTGCATCGTGTACGCACTACAGTGTTTTCAGTGTGTACATTCATAAACAGAAGAACTGGTCAGCGTGTGGCTCCGTGGAGCTGCTCTCGTCATCTTGTCATCTTTGTGTGTATTCACACTGAAGACAACATATGGTTTGACCTTTGTGGCCGGAAAGTAACAATAACAGGTTCTCATCACAGTTGACGGTTCAAACTTTTTTTTTTCTTTTCTTTTCTTTTTTAGCAGATTTGTTGTGAACTAATTTAGAGCCACAGAAGATAAACCATGTAGAGCTCTTGCAGAGTGAACACTGTGGTTTCATCCTCCGTCCTCCTCTAATGAAGAACGCATTTGTTTTTCCAATTCTTTTTTTTCGATGAGTTTTCTCCTTGGACCATCTTCTTCACCTTTTCTGTTAACTGGTCACAGGAAACACAGAAAATAAAGATGATAATGAGTCGCTGCATTTATTCAGACTCTATTTTTAAACCTTGATCATTACCACTTTAGGCCCTGAACATAAAATATGCAAATATTGTTATAACACAACCATAAATCGTGATCACAAAATTTCATTCTGGTCATAAATTATTATTATTATCGAATAGTACATTTCCATTTCATTAACAAACTAACCTCAATGGTCTCAGGAAAAAATCCCTGTTCAAGCTTTGAGTAGATCAGCTCATCGTTCACTGACACCTCAAAGCTGTCTGTGTGGGGAGGAAGAGAAGGGAAAGAGGAAAATGAAAATGCATCTATATCAGTAGTGATGTGCTGTGAGGTTACTCGTGATAACTGTAACCAGTTAAACAGGTTGCTATGAATGGGCCGTTGATATCAAGAAATTGTAGAATAACTTAACACCGCCCTCTGGTGGACAATGTGCAGCCTGAGAAAGAGACAGAAACTCACACTGACATTGAGTTAGAGATTAATATGATTATAACCAAAAGAATTTTTATTTTTTTAAATTAAAGTTTTTAAATGAGAAAAATAAAACTACTCATAAAGTCAAAAATGCTGAAATAACCGGTGCTTGAGGTGCCAATGACGTGGGGAAGAGAAACAGGAAGAGAAAAAAAAATCAACAAATTGTTTGAAAAACCAAAAGAAAGAAGCCAAGTGAAGCTAAGTCAGTATTTGTTTTGCTTAAGACATATATATATATATATATTATTATACAGACATATATTTTATTAATATATAAAATGAATATATATATATATATATATACATATTAGATACACTAAATCTGTAATATAATACAGTATTTTTGTCGACTTTTGATGATCCTCAACACAAACCTGATGAAACCACATCCTGCTTACCTGTTCTCCCTTTACTTCCAGTCACCTGCACACCAGGAATCTGCCTGAGGGTACCGGCTAATTCCTGGTAGCGGAACCCATAACTTCATCCTTTACTTTAAGACAAAAATGAGAAAGATATGAACTAACCTACTACATGATTCATTGAGCTCTAAATTTATTTAAAGCTCTTTTAGACCCAACAACCATACCAACCAAACATATAATATATGCAATTAAAACATATTTTGTCAGGATTTTGAATTATTTGCCACTGGCTCCTGTTTCTATTCCAGAATTAACTATTAAATGATTTGCAGTCTGCTTTAAATAATAAAGAGTAAGTTAGAAACTTACCAGTATTCAATATTGACTTTGGCCATGGTTTTGTGCTCAGCTTAAAGTGAACCTGAAAAAAGTCCTAAAAGTTTGAGCTACAACAGCAGAGTCATGGTTATACTTCTTCATTTTATAAACCACACCCATTGGGGAGATGGGGGGGGGGGTTAAACCACCATGTCCTGTTTAATCATAATGAGGATGATATGCAAATATAGAAGTATAGAGATAGTGGCACAGCAGGGAAGAGGAACTACCTTTATTTTTTATTTTCTTTCCCCATAAAAGGTTAGAACAATGCAAGGTGATTTATCTTCCTCTGCACCCCTGATGCTGCTGCTGCTGCTAGTGGTGGTTTTACTGTCAGACCTGGTGACATTTCTCTGTTTGGAGAAGTGAGATAAGCATCACACATCATCACAGGTGCACAGGTGAGCAGCTGTGATGAACGGAGGTTATTGTGTGTGGATTCAAGCAGCGGCTGCTACTGTCCAACTGAGGAATCTGAGACCTCTGTTCAAACACCAGACCCACTGTCTCCTGTTTACACACCTAACAATGATACGCACACACCACTGAGGTTTCAGCATGAAGACAAGGGCACACGTGCGCATGCATACCTCAGTGTTGACCTGAAATGTAAGGGAGCAGCTGTTTTAGAAGAGGATTCATTTCTTGATACAATGCAATAAGCTTGTTTCCCAAACATCAAAATAAGTGGTAAAATGTTAATATAGTTTCAACAGGACTGAGGCAATGGATTTAAATGAATATTTCTTATTATTTATAATGTAAAACACCAAAGATTTCTCCAACTTATCATAAAGACAAAGGAAAACATGAAATCCTCGATCCTTTGGTATTGTCGCATGAAAAAAAAAAAAAAAACATATAAAAACAGCTGCTTGATTTGATTTTTTTCTGATTAATAACAATGTAGCACAGTGATTCCTTTCAGACTTGATTGAAGTTGCTAAAGCTTTTTTACATTTTATTTGTGTAAAATGATATCCAGTACAAAATGTATACAGTAATACCCTTATGTTCGTCACTTCCCCTGAATAAAATATTTTAATCTGTTCAGCTCATGCCAGATAACAGTATCTATAAGATACACTAGATTGCTCATACAATAGTTGATGACAAAGATATAGCAATAGTACCTTTGTAACAATAAAAACTCAGCAATATTTTGGTGGACACACTTCCAATACAATAAAATTACATACATTGTTCTGTAAAAGTTGCATTGCAATCTGCCCATACGTTTTTTTGTTGTTTTTTTTTTTAAACAAGATTTTCAAATTCATGTATATTTTCATTAACTAAGAGACAAAAAGTTGTGATACAAGTTTTTACACATTTATAAAAAAAAAAAAAAAAAAAAAGATCTGGTGGCAAACTGCAATGTCGCAGTGAGTGAAGCTCAGCAGGCTGTGAAGCTGCTGTAACAGATGTACAATGCACTTAGATTTGTTTTTTTTTTTCTTCTTTTTTTGTTAAAACAAGGCAACTTCTCAAACATCATAATAAATAATAAACCCTCTGCAATGATATTGTACCTATATATATTCATAAATGTGTACAAAATAAACTTAAAAATTTTCTTTCCCCCAATGTATGTGCTTAAAAAAAAAACAAAAATTGTGTGCGACACAGCATTTTGGTGGGAACAATGAAAACACGACAGTCTGCATGCACTGGTTTCTGTAGAAACCCAGTTGTGATTCTTCCAGTTGACTGGGTGCACCTTTCTGCTTCCTTGGCTTTGACTTAAAGAAGGAAAAAAACCCCCATTAAAATCAGGATAGCGTGGCCTCGTGATCACTCGCTCTCTCTCTTGCTCTCGTTCGCAACCGATCACAGCATCAGCCTCATTGACTGGCGGGACTCTTTGACTCCGCCCCCTGGGTTAGGAGGATCATCTTGTGGGAACGTCACCTTGTCTGGCGTGTAGTCGTTCCTCTTCAGATCTGACACGAACGTAAAAGACGTCAAAGTTGTGTTTCAGCTGAAATAATTTGAGCACAACTGAGCAGTATTGTAACGATAACAGCAGCTGTAAAAAAAAATTCTCTCACCAGGAAGTTTGAGTTTCCGACAGCAGGAGTTACAGTGGTGTTTAGCGCGGAAGTTTCTGATGGCGTCATCTCCCAAGTTGGCCGGTCCGAATATCATATCGTAAGACCTGCAGAGTCACACAGCTCAGTTAGTGGAACATTCCTTAAATAGAAACCTGGTCACTGTAGTTGACATTGCATTGCTTGCACTCACCCTTTCTCACCACTTTTAATGACTGAAGGATCTGTCAGAATCTCACCAACACCTACAGAAGACGAACACATTGTCAGTCATTAGCAAACGCATGTAATAAGAATCCTACACAACACAGGAAGTCAAATTAAACACAAAATGATTTCTGTTATTAGTCTGTACCCTGCAGGTCGAGCACCAGCAGCTCTCCGCGGGTGTATTCGTAGGTCCAGTGGCTGAAGGCCAGCATGGTTTCCTCCAGGAGGTTTGTGGGAACGATCTCGTCTCCGTTGTTGTTGTTGAACTTCCTGAACTCCCCGGTGATGCACTCTTCTATGGCGAACCACTGTCCAGCAGAGTGACAGTAGAGCAGAAACACCTCCAGAAACCTGAACACAAACACAAAACCGACACAAGTCAGGGTTTTTAGCCCCAAAAAGACTATTTATGTGTTAAACCACCTGCTGCGCCTACAGTCAGTTTAAATGCAAATCCTGATCTGATCTGACAATGCGCCAACCAAACTTTGTTGAATCACACGAGGAAATAAGGCTCGATTTATAGATACATGTGAAAAAATATGAAAATACAATTTACCTCGGTGAGTAAGGAATTGTCTTCGGCCTGACTTGGTTGAAGGCAAATGTCAGTTTCTGAGCAGCTCGTTGTTGTTGAATTTCCTGCAGTGACATAAAGATTAGATAGAACAGACTTTATATAATTTCATATTAGACAGCACATTAGTCAAATCATTATACTTTGTGACAAAGTAGAGTGGATATGAGAAATATCTTATTATATTCATTCAGTGTATTTAACATTTGTTTTTTTTTAAATAACAACAAACTGAGCTGACTGTTGAAATGTTTTCTAGGTTTGAGTCAGCGATGTGTTCATAAACTCTGAAAACGGCAGTCAAAGGGGAAGTGCAAGTGGCTACGCTACACTGCTGTCTTCAGAATAACCACAAGTAAACACTATTTATTTATAGGAGGTGACAACAGAGAGTATTCTTGGTAGTGGCTCATTATCTGACACCTTAGATTTTGATCATCAGTACACAATGTTTTCTTAAAAAATCCGGAATAAACTACAGCAAAACATTCTTTAGATCTACTATTAGGATTAATAATTAGATCAGGATTAACCTGAGATACTGCAGGTAGCGTGTCTGAGTCATTAACACTGATGTCTGATACTAATAAACATGCAATAACAAACCAGTTTGACATTATTCATGAAGTAAAAGCTTTTCTAAATATCATTTCTCCAGGCATTTGTGCGTCCAGTGATACATTTATTAATAAAACAACCTAAGATGAACTCAGACGTTTGTCATCTTGAGCGGTCTCTGTGCTCCTTACCCTGAGACAAAGGTGCAGCACAGTGTCTTCCTTGTAGATGCTCTGCCACGTCTGAACCACCTCGGGAAGGAAGGACTTGACTATATACAGGTGTCCTGGTTTCAGGATGTCGTACTCCGACCAAGTGCACAGCACCTTGAGGGCCCGTCTGAGACCTCCGCCCATCTCCTCTTTGCTGAGGAACTCTATTTTGGCACAGAGGCCCCTCTGGGCCCAGGAAGACATGCTGTTGTTGATAGTGTTGGGAGAACTCTCCTCCAGGCGGTACACAGTCACCGGCTCCCCTGAGGGAAACACAGTAGAGGAGAGAGTTATGAGTTAAATGCAGTATTGTTGACTATCTTTTTGTCTCAATATAGAAACAATTACGTGAATAAAATTATGCTGCATTACAGATTTTTTTCATTAAAGGCCAGAAAGACTCATTTCCTTACACATGGAGGAAACACAGAGCAACATGAGGCCTCCGACACAGTCAACCTTCCCCCTAATGTGGCTTTGAATATAACCATGACTGCTTAACAGATTCAAGTCAGTCATGGTTTTCTCCTTCCTGTTTCAGTCTTTTGGTTTTACTTTGAAACAGTGGGTGGATGTTCCAGGAAACAGCTTATATCAGTCTGGTGGAACAAACCATGTCAACGTAACATTGACAATAAATTCGTTTTTAGAAAGCAGATTACCAACAACAGTTACGTTTGTTGGCCAATTATACACTTGTGTGCGTGTCTGCTGACGTTCTAAAAAAAAAAAAAAAAAAACTTCATAGCACAGTCAGCACAGAGCTAAAACCAGAATCTTTTCTTGCATCTGTTTTATCACATTAACATTAGTTTACTTGCAGTTGAAACTAACTAGCCTTGTGTAAAATTAAAATATTATCTTTCTAATAATAAAATAATAATAATAAAGTAATAATAAATAAATAAAGAAGGTTGTAGCTAAATCATAATGAGTTAAAAACCAGGCTAACACCAGATAAAGTTGTCTAAGGTTAGTCCAGTCTGGATTTAATATCTTATATCTTAAAACTTTCGACGTCAGTGTTTCTGTATTTCACTGATCAAGTCAGTTGATGAACGTCGTGGTAGCACTAACACTTTACACAGAGTTTAACTACTATTTCTAAGACATAGTGTATGACACATTAATTGCAAATACACAGTAATCAAATTTTGGAACTGTCTGGATCATGTGAACTACATTTATTGACATTTCAAAACTTTCTCAGAAACACAAACACAAAAAACACTTGCTTCCTTCCTTTCTCACTTCACCGGCCGCTGGTGAAGTGATGCTTCTTCAGCTGAATTATGAAATAAGAAAAATTATGAAATAAAAAAAAACAACATCTACACTTTTTTTAACAATAGCTTCTGTGTGAGTGAAGCAAACCTTTGGTTTTACACTTCCTTGTTCTCTGTAGTTACCTCTGAAGTATCTGTGGTGTTTACATGTGTTGAAATGCAGGGCGGTCGGGACTTACCTCTGGGAGGGACAGGAGTAAAAGGGATGCTCTGGGACAGTCTCATCAAGTTGTTGCGCTCAACAGCTACAGAAAGAGAAACACACACAGAAGTATGATGAGCGGCAGTAACAGCATATTGTACCAGTATTCATTACTCAGTGCCACTGTAAAATATTCTGTTATATTAGCTTGAATTTTAATCAGACAGAAATGATGTAATCGATCAAAATGAGTGACTACACACATAAGACTTCATGTCTCACCTGAGTACTGATAATTTTCCATGGGCTTGAAAGGTGAGCCAATAGCTATGGAGGAAACAGAGTGACGGTTACTCTTTCGAAAAAAATAAATAAAATAAAATAAAAATGATTTTCATTCATTTTGGGGACTTTACTGAACGGCTGACAGCTGAGAAGCAGGAAGAAATGAAAGTGGAGAGAGAGCGAGATACGATGTGTAACGATTGTCTCAGGTCAGTGGGACGTTTATCGTCCATCTTTCCAAAACTTTGTTGTTTAATCAACAAGTCAATTGTAATAACTGAGCAATCTTTAATTGTAACACCCCGGAGTGCTCTTGCATTCACCAGCAGATGTCACTGTAGTATTTTACAAGACACAGAAACAGGCCTAATGTTCAAACTTAGTACAACAGGTTAACATATGATGATAAGTATATAAATATGAAACAAGCAAGTGTTTAACAAGAAAATATCAGACAAATTCAAATTAATCGATTATTGAAATAGATGCACATTCATTTTTGTGCTGATCAACTTATGAATTATTAACAGTTGAATCGGTTTGTCTATTTAAAGTAAAGGTGAAACCGTGATTGCAGACTGTTTTGTTGGGTTTTGTTCGGTCAGTGTGGGCTACTTACAGTCCTTTCTGGCTCCCAGGTGAGTGTGTCGTGGCATGTAGAGAGAAACTGCAGCTGTAGCAACCGCAGGCACACAGATGAAGAGAAGCACAGTGAAGCTTTCATTCAGAAACATAAATGCAGTAGTACACAGCAGAAGGTAAGCTCTAAACTCTCCACACTAAAGCTAAAAGAACACAATACTGCAGGAAAATATCATTTCAAATTTAAAAAATGGTTATCTTCATGATTTACAGTACAGATTATATCACACACACACAGCAAAGCAAAGGAGGCGAAAAGGTCAAAGGTGACTCTGATAACAAGCGTCCACGTAAATGTTGCTGGACCAGCTGACCCAGACAGAGCCAGACTGACCCAACCGGTCGTGTAAATGAAGAACAGTGAAACTACATATCTTACCATTTAGTGCATCTTCCCCAGGGGGTCGGCTGATTGAGAGCAGGATAGGCAAAAGAGCACATGAATTAAACAACACACAAAGAATTAAATACATCAACAATCTATGTAGACAGATAGTAAGTAGTAGTAGTAGTAGTAGTAGTAGTAGTAGTAAGACAGTAGAAGTAAATAGGAACTGGGGCAATGCATTAACATGACTGTGTTCGCTTAAATAAGACAAGACAACAGATCTCAACTTAAATCAGACTTTGATTTGTTTCTATAGGGGTAAAGATGTTGCTGTTTTGTGTTTGTGCATTTCCACTTGTTGGTCAGTAGGACGACACTTACAGGCTGCTGGCTTGGGCTGATTTGACCTGACCTCTCTCCTGGTGGAGGAATGAGAAAGTCATTAAACAATGACAGAAACCAGAGTTAATTAAGTTAAAAAGAGTTAAAGTGTATAGTTGCATTCTTTCTAACTTTGTACTTATTAAAGTAAACACACACACACACACACACACACACACAGACTTCTTACCAGTGCTGCAGCTCTGGGATCCTCATGGATCAGGATATCTTCAGCTGACACTCTGCTCCTGTCTCTCTTCGTTAGAGCTACGAAACAAAATGAAAGACCAAATACCATCATACATTACCAGGGACAATGAGCATTTATGAAATAAAGAAGCATCTGATAATTGTGGCAAGTCAACAGGTGCTAGCACCGAATTAAACAAAGATGATCTTGTATGATCTTTAAGCAGATTTTGCTTAAGAGATGGGATCTTCGTGAGCTTACTGGAGTCAGGATGGAGGAAAGCCGGGTTTCTGTCGAACTCGGTGAAGCCAGCGTAGGAGTTCACGGCTCTGATGAGACCATGACCTTCAGGTAGAGCCTGCAGCCAATGAAACAGAAACAAAAGAAAAATGTTACTCTGATTAAAGATGAATTTCAAGTTTAATCATGTAAGACTAAATAATAATTCATGACTACAATAGATAATGTTGTACATAAAGCATAATTCATTTTTTGTTTGTTTGTTTCAGCAGAGACACCAAGTCTAACACTACTGAGAGGTTAACTTATTTTGACTGCTTTTTCAAACCATCATCGAGAAACCGAAAGAAAGTGTTGATGGGAAAAAGTCACAATCAAGTGTTGATGTGTAAGACACAAAGTGGACTGTGGCTCTGCAGGTCAGACACAAGGTTAAAGTTCGTTAGATAATAAGTGACTGGACATTTTAACAGAGCCTGCGCAGAGTTGTAGTTTGTCTAAAGTTCATATCACCACCTCTGCTAATCAATATCCTGTGGTTCATGTTGATGCGACAAAAACCTCACAGACGAGCACCGTTTAAGTTGAGTCAGTTTGACCATTAGCGAGCTGCAACGTGTTCACACAAAGGCAAATATGACAGAAACGCACTTTGAAGAAACTAGAATAAAATACTTTGAATGTCGAATGATTGACCCGGATGAAATGAAAGATGCTGCTGTCTTCTCAGGAAAACAGCACAATGATCTAAGTAAACACAAACCTGTGATCTGATCTGTGTGACCGGGCTTTGTTGTCTGCTGGACGTCTCTTTGGGTGTAGAGTGCTGCAGGTCCATACTGTCTTTATGTCCTGAAACCATGAACATACTGTCAGCCAACATAAGGTCACAACTGCCCTGTAATGTGTACCATTAACTAAACTAAATGAGTCAATCATGTTATCCTCATGAGTCGGTTACAATATCCAATCGATATTTCTTTTAGATTAGACCAACACTATAGTGGTGAAGTAATCACAGTTCAAACATCTGATTCTTATGAGAAACTCCATCCCACACCTTCACCTGCCAAACACATCATCAACCGACAACCGATCAAATCATCTGTAAAAACCTCAGAACCCTCCAGGAACAGAGAATAAATGAGGGAGATTAAAAGTTCCAGACAGACCAGAGAAAGAAAAGAAAAGTTAAAGGATCTTGACGTAGAAGATGGACAAGCACAAGCACCCAGCAGATGTAGCCCTCAACTTCCAACTTAAACTCAAACCTCTCGTTGCGTTTGGTTCTCTCCTTGTGCTCCTCTCGTCAGTGGGGACTTCTGACTCATTTTGACCCTCATAACTGGACACCAGTTGTCCCCACTCCCTCCGTACCCTGCTCCTTCCTCTGCGGCGCCTCCTGTGTGCCACAGCAGGTGCAGCAGGTGCACGAGCACAACTTGGCCGGACGCCATTTCCACAGGTGTAACTTCGCAGTGATTCAGACTCAGAAGCCGGTCGGACTTCAGTGTCTGTGTTCTGTCTACTCGGAGACCCTGATCTTCCTTCATCGTCGCAGAATGCCTCATTCACATAGCCCAAACTCAACTCCCCCCCTCCTCTCTCCCCTCTTCCTAACCTCTCTGTGTTTTCTGGCTTCACAGTGCAAGCAGGCAAGCAAGCAGGGCGAGTAGAGCCCGAAGCTGAGACAATGACGACAGTGGGATACACACACGCACAGTTTTCATCCTCCTCCTTTACATTATCAACATCAGAGGCAACCTTATTCTCACACTTACCCACAAATGCACCAAACTCTACAGTGGTGCTGTCTGGCTGGAGAGGCTGCTGGTAAAGTCCAGCTAGAGCGAGCTCTGGGTGGCTGGAGCCACTTGGCTGGGAAGGGGTGCTACTGATGTGGAACTGAGCCCCAGGGGAGGGTACGTTGGGCAGGCTGGATGGCGAGTCGGAAAGGCCCGGCTCTTGTGGACGGGTCAGCTTACTCTGGGTGAGAGAGTGGCCTCGGAAACGCAGCTCCGAAGGGGAAATAGCTGCAGCACTTTGGACAAAGGCACTGGAGCCGGCACTGCCTGAGGAGCCAGCCTCTGTAGCAATGTGCCCGAGCCCAAACAGCTCCCTCCTCTCTGGACTCAATGCTGGATTCAGGCCGGGGTCCAGCCCCAGTCCTGCTCCAGGGTTGGGCCCGACTCTCCGCATACTTTCCATCCCAGCCCCTCCTCCTTCACCGATCCCAAAAAGAGAATCTGCTATGTCTCCTGCCTGGGGAAATGAAGAGCCAAAGTAGGGCCCCACACTGCGTTTGCCCATCGCGGACGATTTAGAGTGGGGGCCGGTATCTGTTGGCACTGGGGCAATGCTGGGAACCACATTCTTAGACAGGCTGAGCTCACGGGTGATCTGATTGTGGACCTTGCTGGCTTCTGACGCCCTCTGAGCAGTGAGGGTCTTCAATGTGTCCACAGTCAGAGCTGAGAGGTCTTGCAGGTGGCCGATTTGGGAGTCCAATGTGTGCAAAGAGCGTTTTATAAAGTTGACCCTGTTTCCGACTTCCTTAAGCTGCAAACACATGGTCTCAACTCTGCAAATGACAAAAAGAAACGCCAGTTAAATGACTGTCAATTTCATAATAATTGTATTTTCAAAGCAATGTCGTTGAAAAGGCATTACAACAGCCCTACCTTTCTGAGGTTAGTCGTATGCGCTCCTCGCTCCCCGAGTGAAACTGATCGTCCTTTTCATGAAAGTACGTCTCCACACACTGCTCCTCAAAATCATGAAGCTTCTTTTGGTCTTCCTCAGTGAGAAACAGCTCTAAAAAGGATAAAATAGGAAGATAGTTTTGTTTTGTTTTGTATACATACTCTACGCACCACAGATAGTAACAGGAGTGTGGGCATACTTGGTCCGTAGGTATTCTCCTTCTTCCTCTTTCTACACATACAGAAGAGGGAGTAGATATGGCACAGGAGGATGAAGGGAGGTGGGAGGACAGGCTTCTCATGGTAGGCCATAATGAAGTGGTAGCGCTGGTACTTCCACACCAGATTAGAAATGGACTTTACTTGTATATACACATTGCTGTAAAACAGAGTAGAGAAATGTTGCTCAGGGTGAACGCCAGCAACATTTGAATTTCAGCACAAAACTTAAAGCCAAAACCATGGCAAGGCATGGCCAAAAGGCATTGAAATGTTGTACTTACTTGAAGAAGGCAATGAGGAGGTTGACCATTAGTATATACTGTACAAAGAGGTAGACTGCTTGTAGGAGAGGAGTCAGCCACACTCCTGCCGTGCACAGAGACTTTACGTTCTGCTCCGTGTTGTTGGCACAAACTGCGAAGAGAAGAAAGTGGCTTCTTATTATCTTTTTACAACAATTTCACTTTGCAACTGAGATCCTTCAGCTTTGAGCATCCAGTTCTTTTCTTTTCTAATCTTTTCGACTAATTAACATCTAAATGTTCACCACTCCTGAGAGCAGACGCATCACAACACGTGACAAATTTCAACAGTGTGACGACATGTATCAGGATGCCAATTCAGGTTATGGAGCATGACCGGATGGTTTTGTTTCACCTGAGCTTCAAATGCGCCTGACTCAAGGATGATCGGGCTTTCTGTCTGAGTCGAGGCAGTTGATGCTGTGATGAAGCAAACACCTCTGCCCTCCCTCTACATACCCATGTTAGCCGCTTCTACCTGTGTACCATGTAATGTGACAGATTAGGTCATCATGGGTTTGATTTCAAGTGCTAGTTTTGAGTGCCAATCAGCTCTCATGCCGTGGTAAGAAGAGTAAAACTGCTGTCTTTACCAGGATAATCTGCCCTACCATCCTCATTGTCCTTACCATCGATTTCATAGGCATACACTTCCCCGTACATCATCCAGTACGGTTGGAAGACCACGTCTTTGGCCAGTGTCCAACTGGGCTCCTCGTTTGGGTAAAGAATGGCTTTCCTTCCTAGGTACGCCAAAGCTCAGCAGGACTACAGCCATTATTACCACAATATAAAACATGTTGGCCACCTGCAAGTGAAGTTAGACACACTGAATAAAACACGGGACTGAAAACTTTTATCACTACTTCAAACTAAACAGTTTCTTTAGTGCACACAAGTATATGTTGGAGATCCCACATGAGCAGTATTAGTTAAATAAAAACATGAATGTTAATATGACACATTTATGAATGCAGAAAAAAATGAAGCTTGTCTTTTAGGAAACTAAAAGACAAAACTTGGGGCCAGATTCTGTGCGACAGAGTCACTGGCCTGGAGGCACAGTTTGGTTTTCACCTGAGACGTGCTCTGAATGTCTTAACTGTATAGTAAACAGCCATTTCTCACATACAGACTATTGTAGACAACATACACACAAGGTATTTAATGTTTTCTTAATGTATTTTTAATGTTAATGTTTCTTTAATTTGTAAATACACATCTGTCCCTGCTATTCAGGCCTGTAACACTTCAAAAAAATTGGGACAGGGTCTAATTAAACAACTGTGTGATTAGAAACAGATTTTTCAACAGGTGATTGAGAAAAATAAAAAAGAGAGATAACATTGAATTGAATCAGGTTGTCATAGAAACAGCTTCCAGGAAAAAATGTTTATCCTACAGGAGCAAAGATGGGCACACGATCACCAGTTAAAGTGAAATGTTGAGTTTGACTGTCTTTGTGCTCACAGCCACTTAAGTGGTGGTCAGCCAAATGCATCTTACAGGTCATTTTTTAATGACTAATAAATAGCACTTCACTTCGGCAGAAGCATTTATAACAAATATGTATTTGTTTGTTAATTTAACATACCATTCTAACTTCTTAAGCGCTATGCATTGAAATCTGGCTCCAAGTATCACTGAGAACAGTTCCATTATTATTATTTCAAATATTTCAGCAGAACTCACCATTTTAGCAATCATCATGACGTACGGTCCGGCTTGTTGGTTGACAGCCAGGATATCCAGGAGTCGCACATACCAGAAGATGATATTGAGACAGTAAACCATCCTGCCGGGGATGAAGGCGTCGCCTCCGCCCAACCTCAGGCCGAAGCCGATAAAGAACGTCACAATGGCCAGAAAGTCGGACACATTGAAATAGTCACTGAACCACACCTTTATCTTCTGGCCTATTTTTCCTGCTTCAGACATGAACATCTGGAAAGAAACGACAAGGAGTTCAATCAGTTTACACTTTCTGTGGAAGTTAATGAACTATTGCTTGTGTCTCACTGCTATATGACTATTATCTTTTCTATCACAGACCTTGTGCTTCTTAAAATGTCTCACATTTCTGTTCCACATACCTCTCGAATTTTCTCAATGGCAGAGGTGAAGATGTAGAGGATGACAACCCACTCTTGAGGAGAAGGCCATTCAGGCATTTTCACCAGGACCACATATGAATAGACCATCAAGAACCCCAGGTAGAAGAGCTGATAGAAGAATAGGAAGAAAAACAACAAGGAGACAATTAAAAACTACAAATGCATGTTTTTTCAAATCTAAATAAGAGTTAATTCTCCTAGAACTGGGGACACTGACGTTTTGGAGATGGAAGATAAGTGAAATGTGTTGACAACCAGCCTCTAAATTCAGACAGTTCCAGTGAGGGGCTTCCTCTCTCTGAAATATTTTGAGACGAGTTCAGCTGAGGCCCCAATGAAGGGGCTGAACTTCATCGGGACACATTTTCAGTCAGGAGCAAATAATCTACTATTTTCACTGCGGCCTGAGCTCAACTGGTGGTTAGCTGTGTGTATAAGGACTGCGTGAGAGAGAGAGAGAAATTTCATCTTCTCTGTCTCAAGTGACAGTTCCCAACAAAGTCTGCTCTCAGAGGGGAGGAGATTGGGTGATTTTGCAGATTACATGAGAAACGAGGATGGGAATATTTAAACAAGCACATTTATAAATATGTGTAAAACACAATGAAATAATTGACTGTGTGCAATATGAAATTGGTAGCTCAGCGATGAACCTAGCGAGAATTATCATCACCTCCTCTGCTTGATGTTTAATTTATCCCACATTTGCTGTGTCCTCCTTCATCAGGTCAACCTCACTAAGGCTGTGGGAAAGCTCGAAAATGTCCACATAGACAAGTTAATGCAACTTAGATTAGGTCGATGCTTAAAAAATTGCTCAACCTTGACATATGCAAACTGGTGGAAAATCAGCCATTAAGACTCCTGTCTGACGGGTAAGTCAGTGCTGCAGCTCTGCCTTGATGTGTTTGAAATCAGGATGGAAGCAGGTTCAACAGATGGAGATAAGCAGAGTCGCAGGCTATATTACACAGATTAGCAGTTTCAGTGATGTTATCAGCGATTCTCATTCCCCAACAGCCTGAAAAACAGCCCAGTCCGGAGGAGCAAATAACGCCCTGAAAGACAGCTCCTAGGTTCATGAGAACCAGCCTCAGGCCTGTGCATATAAATTAACATTGCTTATGCAAGGTGGGAGAAAGTGACTGTGACTGAACTGGATTCAGATTCTACCCACGAACCGGGACAAATGCATCTCACAAGTGATCAGGGCGTCATTAAAGCTTCCTTGAACTTTCCTGTAGGCGGTGCTATGAGAATGTCTGTCCACTGTGTACGTCATTCACTGTTTATAGACTCAGAGTGACTCAGACTGTGTATCTGTTGCTGGTCTCTGGTCACTTTCTGTGTGGGTGTGTGATGAGGTTGCACCTTGTCCACTTTCCTTTTTGTGGTCCTCATGGATTGCCAGTCTGGATGGTGTCTGACTCAGTAACATTAGAGCGCCACAACTTTGAGAGCTTTACTTGCAAGCGAAAGCAAGGTAAAAAGTTTGACTGACAACCGATCAGTTGCCATGGTTGAATTAAAGGATTAGATGTTGTTGTCACTTGTTCATTTCACCCATACCTACATGGTTGATGGTTGTACAAAATCTCCATTCCTATGTTAACACAGGATAACAGAAAAGTGATGGGTAGACAGACAGATGGACAGATGAGTGTTTGTATGGACGCATGTGTCGTCTTCTGTAATCTCCGTACCGTATTGGACCAGAACTTCACGATTGGAGCGTGGTAGAAGGCATACATTTTCCTGGTTAAGGGCAGTTTCTTGGAGCGAATGTGTGTCTCCATTTCATCTTTCACCTCCACCTGGTCGTGGGATCTGGACTCCTTGAACACATCCTGCAGAGAAGTTCAAATGGCACAAATTAGACAACAGCAGGCCGTGGTGTGAAGGGAAGGAGAGAAAAGGAGAGAAATGCACACAGACAGCAGAGTGTAGAGACAGTGAGTGAAGTAAAAAAAAAAAAAAAAAAAGACATTCTAGGCAAAAAGGTTTAAAGGTACAATGAGTTAAGAAATCAAAGAGGTGAAGGACTGACCATTTGGATATCTTCAGCTATGTTTTGAAAGTTGTGTTCACTGTCCTCCATGGTCATCTGGTGATCATCCTGACTCTGGGGAATGTGAGCCATCTCAGCCTTGGATTTGTACTCCAACAGTAGGATGGCAGGAGGCACCAAGATACTCAGAATCACCTGCACACAAACACAAACACTCATGTGGGTGGATGCTGCTACACTTGTTGAGACAGGCCTTTGAATTACAAGTGTTTTACTGCATTGACCCAAATCTGCTCAGCTCTAAATTTAGTTAGTTTTCACTCATTTGAATATTTTGTACTTTTAGACCAATGATATTAGGATTTAAAGTATATGGTTCATCTGGTTTGAGCACCCAAATGAGAAATGTAAACATGACACAACAGCTACAGCGTCATTTGTGATAAATATTAACTCCAGTTTAATTCAGTTCCGCTACAAAGCAGAAGTTCTAACTTGGATATCAGGAAATGCTGCAGCACCAGATCTTAAAATAGGTGGATTATTAGCTGTGTGATCATGAATCATTAGTTGGCAAGTGGCACTTTCACACCTCATCAAGTACTTGGACTAAGATTAGCTTTAGATAAAGAGACAAACTCCATAATCAAAATATCGACACACGCACATACTGAATTATTAATCAGGTTTATTACTAAGATTAAGCTGTATCTTGGTTACACTATTGAACCTCGGCAGCCACAGATAACTGAAAGCAGAGCAGTGACATTGGGATTAAATTACCTCAGCTTTTTTTATTAACAGAAATAAAAGCCAAATGGAACATGAACCTTGTACCAGGAGTTCTTGCGCATGTTCAGCCTTCCCATCCACATGTCTGACAGCAGCATCTGGGTGCAGGTGTGAGCCACAAAGGGCCGCAGGTGGGAGGAGACGGCCAACTTCAAACAGGTGGAATTGCTCCAGTTCTTTAGCTCATAGGTCAGCAGCTTCATGGCCATAGTTTCATCCTGTCTGAACGACTGCTCAAGCAGGTCCACCGCTAACTTCCCAAACTCACTGAAAAACATCAGCAGAGTCAGCAGAGCTTCTATATTTACTTTCTCCAAGAAACTTCAACAGCTATTTGACAAGAATCAAAGCTGCAGAAATGCTTACTTTGAATACTCCTTGAGCTCCTCTGACGTGTCGTCCACCACGTCGCTCTTCTTTGCCTCGTAGCCCATCGACCGGCAGAGTTTGCAGGCCACTAGTGCCTTTGCCATGTTCTCCTCGCCGTGCTGCCAGAAGAACAGTGACATCTTCTGCCTCTTCATCAACACAGCCCACACCAGGAGCTCATTGAAAGGGTAGGGAAATCGTCGTGTCTCTGGGTCGTCTATGTCCACGATCTCTTCTTTGCTTCTCTTTTTGTTCTGCTCCGTGGAAGACTCAAGCTAGAGGAAGAAGAAGGAGGTAGGAAGAGTGAGATGAAGATGTTCCTAAATTTCCCTTTGGGATTAATAAAGTATTCATCTATCATCTATCTATCCATCTTTGTGTTTAGGCACATGACTCAAGTCGAAGCCATTTTCTGTTTAGTGAGTTTACCTTGGGTTTGTATGGCTGTGCAGTCTTGATGAAGTGATTGTGCCTCGTCTTCTCCTTCTTGTCAGCCTGCATGCTGAAAGACTCATGATTTTTCCTCAAATGGGAACCGGGACCTGCTGTGTGTCGCCCTGATCTCTGTGTAGAACATGGAGAGGCATCGATTTTTTTTATTATTATTATTATTATTTTAAGTTGGTTTAAATAAAGTTAAAACTTAGATGGACATGATTAACAATATAAAAAACAACTTTGGGAACTGCTACAAAGACAGTCCAAAAGTTCAAACTCACCCTGTTGTTGCCATGGAGATTGTTGTAAATGATTCGGAAGCGTTTCCTGGTGTAGTTGCACCTGTAAGTCCCGCCCATCAGGTACTCAATAACCAGGCCAATGTCAATCAAAGTGATTTTGTAGTTTGGAGGCAGGTGACTCTAAAACATGGCACAGAAAGAAAACAGTGAATAAAACTGAAACGATTCTGGTTAGAGTAATGAGATAAGATTAAAATGATATAAAAACTACCTGTTTGACATCTCTAACCAGGTGGAGGAGAGTTGGATTGTTTGGGGGTTGTTTCTGAAATAGAGGAAGACGAAAAAAGCATTACAACATGCACACACACACACACACACACACACACACACACACACACACACACACGTGTACACGTTTTTTTTTTTTTTTTTCAATACAGTGAGTAGGGCATATTTCAAAATGTTACCGTGTTGTAGAGCTCCTCCAGACGATTGATTGTCAGAAAACGATGCATGCTCACACCATTTTCTATGAGCAACTTGACAAAATCCACCCTGTCCATCACGAGTGCATCCAGCATCGCTTGCTCCAGAGAGCTCACCTAAACACGAACATAAACATGCTGCTATGAATCATATTATTTTAGCAAATCATTATTTATAAAACAAACAAAGAGGCAAGAGACCGCAAATATTAGCAAATTACAAAAAAACATAAATAAATATCAGCTGTACTCTCATTCACGCAAAAGCCAAGAGTCTCCCGCGTTTAAAAATAAACATTAGGGCTGTGGGCAGCTTATGAAGACAACTATAATAGGGTTCATGTTACAGTCAAGACAAGCGGTACGTGGCAACTTGCCCGAATCCGGTCCCCTGGCTCTAAGACTGAGGACTGTGGTCAGCAGAGACTCTGGGGTCATATTGGGCCCAAAAGTGGGCCAAGTCCAAAAGGTTTGGAGCTAAAGCAAAGCAAAGCTCCCTGAAAGCTCACGCTCACACACACACACACACACACACACACACACACACACACACACACACACACACACACACACACACACACACACACACACACACACACACACACACACACACACACACACACACACTTGCATAACGTACCAGAAGCTGCTGTCCGTACACAAATACATGATTCTTGGCAATGTCTACGCGGTCCCAGGCCAGAGTCAGGACCAGCTGATCGAAGGCAGATGCATGTGTGCCTGAAATACACAGGTACAGCCATGTGTAACATTAACACACATAAACAGATATCATATCTCAGGCAAGTAAAGTCTCATTAACCCTGTATCTCCTCTTAGCTAGATAGAAGGATTAAAGGGGGTTGGTAGAACAGGGCCAGGGCAGTAATACAGTCAATTACACACTAATACAGCAACAGAGCAGATTAGACTACAAAGTAAATCCCTGTTCTGTCTAGTGCTCTCTTTCATGATCATCTGCCTCACTGTGCTCTAGGATCCACCTAAATCAAATCGTCACATTCACTTAACACAGAAAGACTGTGTGCATGTCCGTGGTGGGCAGTCTGCTGAAAAATCCATACTTGAAAAAGAGGACGTGTTCTATTGTATGTTCGGCTTCTAACAATAATGATGCGATTTCCGCTGATCCGTCAAACTTCCCATTTAATATCCAATGTGCTAAATGAATTGCATCATAGTGGAAAATGGAGACGCACTCAATATTCTTTAAAAGGCTTAAGAGCTGTACCCCAAGGTCCTTTAAAGGATGAGTTACTGTTTCACCAAGATGAATGTGCCTCAGGCTGACAAATATTTGCCTGAGTGGGCATTTCAGTCATAGTCCTCAGTTTATCTTTTGAACGTCTGAACCTGTTTCTCCAGATTATCGATCAACTGCCGTCGCTTTCAAATTCCTAGCTTTTGTCTAAATTAACTGGAATCAGCTTTGTAATGTATTTGCAGAAACACTCGTCTTTCAGGGAGAAAAATTCCACCCTTCAAATGAGAAATGCCTTTGTTTAAATAACAGATGATTGGAGTTTCAAAGAAGAAGAAAAAAAAAAGAAATCAAGAAGTGGTATTTTTACAGATACAGCACAGGAGAAACAAAGGGAGAAATGTTCAGGTGAAAGACCAACATTGTCTCTGACAGAGAAAACAGAGCGAAGACTGAGAGACACTGAGCTCAGTGACTGAAAGTGTTGGGGAGGAGGAGGCCCTGTGAATGTGAGCAACATGATCTCCTCAGGAACAGAGAGAGGAGGACACACAGGAGGGGGAGACTTTGTTCTCAAAGCATATCTGTGTCTGAATGAAAACATTACAAAGTCTTGAAATCTCAGTCTCCTAGTGCCAACAACATTTGGGGGCTGGGGAAGGGATTACTTCAGACAGGATCTTCTCTACTAACCTTGGAGTAAAGCCCTCAGGATGGCTACGTCGATGTCCTGGTGCTCCTCGGAGCTGATGTGAAACACAGTGATCTGTTTTCCAACAAAGAAGATAGAACTTATCATCATGTTGCCACACACGCTATCTACACGTCTCAAACAATTCATGAAAACTAACAGAGGAGCCATCAGCTGACGAGAGTGATGTCTCTTTATAACTCAAATTTGTTATTTAGTTCAAAGCTGCTCAGTTGCTTCGGTTTGGTTTTCAGAGGTTTTATTAAATGACTGCGATTGATGATTAAAAAAGTGAACACGCAGGCATTTACCAGTTCTTTGCTCTTCATGCACTCCATCAGAGTCTGAAAGAGGTGGATGGCATCACTCTGGCTGAAGTTGAAGGTTTTCTTGATGGTTGCGATGATGTCAGTCTCCACTCCGTCAGGAAGGAGGCTGTAGAAGAATTACAGCAAAATGTAGTTACAAGTCCTGTACTATCACACCGAACTCTTCCTTGATTGCTCTCTATTTTGTCTGGGTAATAGCCCTTAAGATCTACATTCTGTTAATTAATTTTAACAACACATCTAAAAACACCCTGAAACCATCACATTTCTCAATTTTCTTCTGTTTACCGAAGAATGAAATGTTGCTTCGTCATTTATTTCCTTCTTTTCTATCATGTATTATTTGGCAGTAAGACAGTGTTTGGAAAGATTTATCTTTGCCACAGTGACCAACCACAGCTTTCACTTTGGCCCCCCCCCCTCCTCCAATCTCTGTGCGCTGTGCTTTCGTGCATGAATTTTCCTACCCTCCCTCTTCAGTCTGCTTGTGGACGTAGGCCAGTATGTCAGCAGCACGGCCGGTCCCCTCACACACCACCACTGGGACAGGCGGACTCTCCTGAAGGTAATCCAGCACTGTCAGGATCACGTTGGGACCTCCCTCAAAGATAAGGGCCACAACAGGAACACCCTGACCAATACCTACAAGAAGAAAAATTGAGCT
This sequence comes from Polydactylus sextarius, assembly GCA_016801845.1. Classification (NCBI taxonomy): domain Eukaryota; kingdom Metazoa; phylum Chordata; class Actinopteri; family Polynemidae; genus Polydactylus; species Polydactylus sextarius. The sequence continues at coordinate 18,033,381 of CM028906.1, forward strand.
TAAATTTGAGTTTATTAGACATTGCTCCCCACTTAACACAGCCTCACCTACATGACAGTTTGCCAGAGGGTTGAGATGATAATGCACAGCTCATTGATATCACATTGTTCCCACCAGTCAAAGACAAAACAATCATCTTAATGAGTTAAATTCTATCAGAAAGGCATGTCCTGCCTTTTATATATCAGAAAGTGAAGGTAATTTCAGTTCAATCTCTTGGCAAATTATCCTCCTTACTTACTTAGTACCTTGTTTTTGAATGCAAGCCAGAATTTAACATTTTAGGAAACTTTAAAAAGGCAATATTATTAGAAATGGACATCATTAGGAGGAAACTTTTTTTTTGCTGGTCTGCTTACGTGCGTGTATTCTTTGGAGATTGATGTGTCTCTCCAGGTCCCGCCGGAGTTCGACCTCAGCACCATACTTGCCCACCGTCCCATCATCCACCAGGAGGAAATGGGAATGCAGATTGTTGAGAACATTTAATTTGCTGAGAGGGTTCAGTAGTGTTTGATATGGAGCGATAATCTGTAGTGCAGAAATAAGCAGAACAGGAATTAGGAGTTTTGCACCTAAAAGGACATTTCTTTCATATACAGTCAAAACTAAGATTGTAAGAGTTGTGTCTTACGTCTCTGCCGATAAGGTCATTCCTATTTTCGATGACTCCCCAGGGTGCTATCCCGATAGTGCAAATTTTCTTTGATGATCTGGAACAGTGCTCTTTCAGAGCATCACCCACGTGCTTTGCCACACCTTTGAGATACAAGAATGTTTTAATGAAACATTTATACCAAACACAATTTTTAGCAATGTTAAATTTTTTATTACCACTTAACCTAAGTGTTACATATCTCTTCAAAATCCATTTGACCTGGATATTTAATATAAATATATACATGTTCTAAATAAATACCCAATAACTTGACAAAAAGAAGGATAAAAGAAAAAGCCGTAACACCACAGTATCTGCGACCAAATTGCCACCTGTGGGGCAAGTCCACAACAGATACATTAGTCCTGGAGATGTCTGCGAACCACAATCCTCAGCTAATGGATCTCATGGATTCAGCAGTAATTTGTGAGCCAGGAGACCATCCCAACTGGCCAGCGTGCCAAAGAGGCATTAAAAGTAATCACTGGTCTGGGTTAATTGACCCTGTGAGTAATGATTTAAACACTATGATCAGACCACAACATCTTTACGCCGTGCTGTGGCTGCAGACACACCTCTGCCACCACACACAGTCAAATGACATGCTTAAAACCCGGTATTACAACTTCTGCTAAATCAGCGTACCTCACTGATGGAGGCTGTTTGTGCAGGTTTGTGTACAGAGTGGGTGTGAGTGTTGTTTCAGATGAAATCTTCAATATCTATAAACAGTGGAGGTAAGTATGCTAGAAAGGTTTTTCTCATTACACGCAAAATCTTATGATTTGTGGAGAAAATTTCACAAAAATCAATTCCCTTTTGGAGAAAGTAGTCTGTCGTTGCAAAGTATATAAAATCTGTTAATGCTGGCTGTTAATTTCTGGCTGCAATACTGCAGCTTTAAACCTACATATGCCTCCTACAGGCAAATAAAATAATAGTAGTTGTTTATAAATGCAGTTAGACAGTACTTCAGTGACAGTGACACACAAGTACCACAGGTACAGTAGCACAGGTACCTCTGTCATGGCTATCAGACCTTTCCTGTAGGTTGAAGTCTGATATGTGTAGAACTAGTTTCACACTGACTCAACAGCTCAGCTTGTTGTGTTTCAAAGACAAGGACATCAAACAGCTCAGGTGCGTCTAGGCACCGTGTTGCTCCCAGAGCACCAAGGATAAAATAATCTTTCTTTGATTATTTACCAGTGTTGACCCCTCCAGTGAGAATCCAGGCCCCAGTGGTGACAGCTGCCTTGATGAGGCCTTTGCCCACCACCTGCTTGATTCGTGGGTGCAGCTCAAAGTTTTGAACTCCACCATGGACAGAGATGAGAATCTTAGGAAGCTCCATGTGCCACTCCTTCAGCATCAGCCGCAGGATGCTCTCGGGCCGCGAGTCATAGGACAAACGTGCATACTGTTCACGTTCGCACAGACACAAGGAAAAGCGTGTTAATGCTGACACAAATAACAAAGACAAAAGATGTTTAGAGGCCATCTCAGGCATCTCACATCTGCTTATCCACAAAGTTAATCTGGGTTAGTTCAAAAACTGGGCTAAAATATAATTTAACAGCAGGATTTTCTGGTACTGTTACATTACTTGAAAAGTGGGGATAGACTTTCCCTAAATCCATGTCACCATGTTCTTAATGGGTCTGTACAAACTGAAATTGGACAAAACACTTTAGACTAATGTGTTGGATAATTTTTTCCACTATTAAGACACAAATGCATTCTTTTTACATAAAAAAAACATGCCCTCCAGCAAAGAGGAATGTGCCCTCGTACCTTGGCTCTGTACGAGTGAGATCCTCCCTGGAAGTTGATGACACCATAGGCGTCAGTGGGGCTCGCCTCTGTGTGTTTTTCCACTGACCACTCCTCGAGCTCGGGCATGGCCAGGTTGGGGTTTTCACCCAGCTTCACGTCTGAGTACTTGGTGGCCAAGCTGGCTGTGAAGCCAACATGCTGCCGCACCAGCCGCCCACAGCAGCACCTTGAGGGTCAAAACAATCATTTTTAACTGGGATCATTGATAATATACTTAAAATAATAATATAATAAAGTCCAACTTTTTGAACAAACGTTTTCGAAAGCAGAACAATAACATGGAGGAACAAATTTAAAGTCCACTGAGCTGAAATGAGAAGCAAGCTTTTGTTTACAGAGGAATTACCAATAGTAAATTCTTTGTCTATTATCATTCTGAACTATAAAATTTGCCCTGCAGAAGCATAAAGTTTTAGTCGTAGCAAACAGTCAAAGGTCCCACAATCAATAACTCAACATTAACATCTGACACAAACAATTGAGTTGCATCATTACATCTTGTCATCAACACAATGTAAAAGAGACAATAAAACATAAATCCAGTCTCAATGATAAGATCTGACTTTTTACACTGAAGGTGAGCTTTACTTTTAATGTGCCATCAAAGTCTCATTATTACAATTAATGAGCAACCTAAACTTTTTTGTTCTCTCCACTCTTTCAATTACCTCAGGGGAGAACATGCATCCCGACACACAAAGCCTGGAAGTTAATTGTTTCCTGAGGTGGGCTAATGTTCAGAGAAATTACACTGAAAAAGAATTTGCCTGCAAAGTGTTTCTGGTGTAAAGTAACCGGATAGTGTGTATTCTGCCTAACTAATCCTGTGGGAGAATAGCGACAGAGTGAAAATAAGACTAAACAAATACTTACCGAACTAGCTGCTGGCAAATCTGACATCCTGGAAGGCATCTAGGAAGAATTACACAAACATATTCAAAGACAAATCTGAATACAATCTCCAGACCACAGAAAAGGTGAAGTGCATTTGCATACACACAAAGACCGTTATTATGGTCTGATCTTGTCTAGTGGAAGTTCTTAGTAGTTAAAGTTGTTTGAGGACATTAAGCAAGGTTATCTGTCAGCTGGGCACGCAGCCCAGTTAGATTGGCCTTTAACCAAGAGAGAGTTACGAAACCTGCTAAGGGGACTCGCTCTTTCATCGCAGTCACATGCGAGTCTGAACAGGCCCCATGTTCACTAACATCACCCAATCATCTACGAGCAGCGGCGTGCGCTGTAGTTGGTGTAGAAAAGAACAGTGGCAAATAATTGATGTAAAAGAGAACAGGAAAAAAGAGTCAGCTCACATTGTGAGTTTACAAGAAGAAAGAAAGGAGTGGAACTAAAAACAGGAATAGCTTGCACACAAAGGAGTGGGCCAAACAGTAAATACGTATAAATGTGGGAAATTACTTCCTGCGAATAACCAAGAATTTCACCAACAATTTTCTATTTCTGTATCACTGGATGTTGTTGTTTACACCAGCTACTGTACCTGTAATTGAGCTGTTTCGTGTGAACGTCTCATGCAAACATGGTTCGCTGTGAATAACTGGCCTGCGTGCAAAACCAATAAGAAGCCTCCGATACAATTTTAACACTGCTTTGTTAGATTCCAGGAAAGATGGAGCAAAATCCTGCCTCATCTGACAAAGGGAATAACACTCACTTCACTTCACACACACACACACACACACAAAGAAAAATCCTCCTTTTAAAATTAAAATATAAACTAAATAAAAACAGGTTTTAGATTTTTACTGAATTCAATAAATGGGGGGAGCAGGTTCATCTCTGGTCTTCCCTCTCATTTAACACTATAATTATGGTGACAGACAAACATTAAAATTATGCAGAAACAGACTCATTTACTCTTTGTAGAGTGGTGGTTAGGGTTTGGGCCTTCCTTAACACGCACTATACAATTACCCCGTTTCCATGGCTCTCGCCACAAGGCACATTACAGTTCGTCTGAGCACAAACCTGTGGGGGTCCTTTGACACTGGAAGTATGTATACACATTCCCTCTTGGTGAAAGTGCTTTCTATCCAGGGTTTCTGGGACTGTGAACAAAGAAAAGAGAGAAACAATAGTGAGTAGGGAACAGCAGCTAATACTCCTCATGTTTGGGATTATTATGTTTGAGGGGGACATTCAATTCAAGTTAAATGACCCCGGAGAATGTTAAAAACAATGCTCCTCTGTATGTAAGTGAGTGTTTGTATAAATAAAGCTGACATTATAGCCTTTGTATTGAATTAATATTCAATACAATATGTAATTATTATTAATTTCCAAAACACAAGCAAAGGAAGCGAAAACAAAAAAAGGTAAACACATAAAGAGGTCAGTGTATGTGTTACAAAACAATTTTCTTTGTTAATAACAAACTCCAAACATCATAAAACAGCCAAAGAGGGTCGTGTAACCTCTTAATCCAGGATTTAGAGCACAAAAATCAAAAAGGGATTAGAGATTAATAAATCCAAAAATTAAAATTAGACATACAATATTACATTTTAGGAGGTACATTAGCTACAGGTGTCTACGCTGTAATAAAAACAATCTCAGTCTATGTTGCCTTTTTGTCAAAACGAGGATTTATGTCACAGGAATTTTCAATTAAGGCCTTATTCCTCATTGTTCCCCACTACTACAGCGCAGAGGGACCCACAAGTGATTAGCGACATTAATCCCTTCCAGCACAAAGAAGAGAAACCTGCAAACACCGTCACCTGCTTTGCAGCAAAGAGTTTCAACTATTCCTGAAAAGTCAACATGATAATATTACAACAACCAGAGCAAGACATGTTGATAGGCAGGTAGGCCAGGGTTTTTCTCCTGAAGACAGTTGCACATGATCCTCACTAATCAAAGTTGGTATGCAGTTAAACACAGAGTATAGAGACAGAGATGATAGCTGAATTTATCTATCCCTGATACCTAGAATTAAATCTCTGCTGTCCTAGATTCAACGCCATCTACAACAAATAGTGTTTTCTTTTTTACGGAAACAGTTTAATAAACAGGTCATCCCACTGCTTGACCAATGAGGTCAATCCACTGAATATATACCTGGACGTCGTCCTCTTCATCTCTGTGTTTAAGGGCTTTGTACAGGAACATACCAAGGCTCCTTCATGCATCTCCTGGACAAACCACAGTTACCGCAGCCTCTCTTCAGCACTGGATCATCAGGTTAAAAAAAAGCTGGTAGCCCACTCTCTGAAGATCTCAGCTCAATTTCCATACAGGTTTCAAAGTCTAGAGCGATGCTGTTACCATACAGATCCGGCCTGAGTTAAAAGCTGAGTGATCAGTGAGAGGTTGAAGCCTCCAAACTCCATCCGCTGTTAATCTGTAAGAAGCCACTCAGGGGGCAGATGAATGTGTCTGAGACAAACTAGATATTATACTCAGGCTGGGAAGAAAAAGACGAGGGAGGCGGAGGTGTGGGAGAGGATTAGCGGATGGGCAGAGGCTTCGGTGATATATACCTTGTTGTCTACTGAAGACACGCCACCAACCGTGATTCATGCCGTACACACAAAACCTCTCCCAACCACATTTTGGCCCTGCACTTACACATCAGGAGGCCTCCTTTGTTTTGAAACAAACTTCCAAGAGAGACAGACATTAAAAGTGCCATCTAGATCAAATTGAGAAGTAGATAGATTGGACACAGGACTCTTCTCGCACATGGAGCTCAAAAACACGTGTTTTCACACTCGTGTAAGTCAGTGGTCTCCCATATGGAAAAAAATATTTACATCAGGTGTGTCCAAACATCACATGCAGGAACGACAGATAAGGCTTTTGTGGAGAAAAATGACGTCAAAGACAAATGCCTCAAATGTCAGAAAAGTTGGTGCTTTTTAGACAAACACCAATCAGGGTTTGTGTCTTTTCATTTTGTTGTTTTTATCCAACAAGCAGCTGACATGTAGAAAAAGTTTTAAAACACTGCAATCTGACTGATCTGACATTATGGTATGGTATGTTTTTGCATGTGCAAATTATTATCTCCACAGTGGGAATTATCATCTCTTTTAATGGGGATTTTTGTTTTGGGTTAACTTACCGTGGACCCTTAGTTAACCATACGGTGTAGTCAAACCCTCAATTATCAAAACCGCTCGTTTGGAGGATTGATATAAATCACTAAATCAACAAAAGAAAATATTTCTTGGGAAAAAAACATCCAACTACACACACACACACACACACACACACATATATATATATATATATAGCAGCCTCAGTACATATATACACACACACACTCTCTTATTTACTTTCCTTTTGAGACTGCAGTGCGTCATACCTGTCCACTCATCATGACACTAATCATGAGGCTTGAGCCAAGAGACATAATAAAGGAGAACACAACCCTGTTACAGACCTCAACAGAACCTAGAGGGATTATGACATTAATTTATCTTCACATAAAGACTGGAAACAGGAGGGAAGCAGCTGATCAATGTCTGTCCAAAAGCACCACAATCCAATTTTCACAAACTAAATTAAAAAAAAAAAAAAAAAAAACATTTCAGCTAATGCTAAGTTTAACCAACCCCTGACTGCAGCTTTATATTAACCACGAATGAGCAAACCACCAATAAGGTGGAACTGATCCTCCACCTTACTGAATATGAATGAGCATTGATTGTGATGTGCCAGTAGAAGAGCATTATTAATACTACTACAACTGTACTATCACCAATGCTCGATCTCAAACTATAAACTAACCAAATGATTTTATATCATTAACGTCTCTCACTAAAGTCAAAAAGTAATCATTGTTACAGCTCCACACGCAACAATAGTTACACATAAAGTTCTAGAAAGTTTCTTTATTTTTCATGAATTTCTTTCTCTTTTGGCCTTTGAGTTATGTTGCTCTTGTAATGTTACCCACATGTGCCGCCTTGAAGGTATACATCAGGTCACTGACTCCTTAGTGAACTCCTGTTTATCTAATTAGTGACCTGATCTGTCTGATATCTAATTCACTGTATTGTGATTCAATGGCCGCTAGCGCGGAGATTTTGTTTGAGACACACCCGTCGACCAGAGGGAGGTCTCGGACGTGCTGTGGGAGAGGGCTTCCAACAAAAACACTGGTGTCGTCCAACAAAGTGTTAATGGGGCAGATAAAGCAGGTCTGTGCTCTGCTAACCTGCTGTAACCATGGCACCTGAGAATGTCAGGCAACAAAAGACTTGACTTGAGCACTTTAGAGCTCCTGCCAAAAAAACACGCACGCACACAGTCCCACTCTCCCACTTCCTCCCTCCCTCTTCCTCTCTGGCTTCTTTCTCTGCGCTCCAGCTTTTATGATTACCCTGTTCCTGTAGGAAATATAAACCAGCACCTTTCCATCTCATTCAGTTCAACAATGAAGGACGCTAGGAGTTTGTGTTTAAGTGTGCGTGCGTGCGCGCATACGAAGGTGTGATGTTTATCGTCATCAACGTGTTTCAAGAGAGTGTTTAAAATCCGATCACGCACGGCCGCTGTGTATTCCTACTGTCATCTCCCACTGCACGAAAACACACACTGTGAACTCAGAAACCTCGCCAACTGAGCTCTTCCTTCCCCTTCCTTCTTTTTTCCCAACAATGTAACGAAGCTGGCTGGTCAACCCATCATTCCTCTGGCCCTGCCTGACGTAATGTGGGGTGAGATAACATCTGGCTTGGCAATTCTATTACCCATTAGAAAAAGTAGAGGCCACGGGGTCAGCGTTTTAGTTTGCGCAGTAGCCAAACAGAAGAGAAGGTTCTCAGAGAGCGAGCAGTGAGGACAAAACCATTTTTTTTTTTCCTTCATAGCGCTGAATGTGATGTGGCAGTGAGAAATGTCCTTTCTTTGTAATAGAAGATAGAAATTAAATCTGGGTGAAAATTAGCTGTGTAAGATTTTCAAGTATATATATATATATATATATATATATATATATATATATATATATATAGTTATAGAAATGAAATGGGGCATCCTGCACAGCACAGTGAACTAAGACCCCTGCCACGGGTTTTTCCAAGCCATAACCTTAATTCCTCGCTGTTCTTTCTCTTTGCATTAAGTCACAGCTCTTGTGAAGTGCATCTCTACCACACAAACACCAGAACGACTAAAATAAGTCCTGACATAAAAACAGTTATCATATATTTTAGAACTGCATTCAGTCAAAGCTAAAAAAGGTTAGTTAATTAATCAATTAATAGGCAGGCAAAGTTATTAAAATACGAATTACAAGCACGTGTGTTACCTGTGTCATATAAATGTACATTTAGAGTAACTTTTAGGTGGGGGAACACTTGAGGAAAATCTGACACAGACTGAAAATAAAGTATTTTAATGGAATCAAATTTCAGAGAAATTTCAGAGCCTGTGATAACATAGTGCTGAGTAGAGAGAAGCAAGATGTCTTAAATGGAGAAAAAATATTAACAAAATAACTGATTACACAGATATGGGACATCCTCATTAGAGACCACCGGTAGCACCAACCAGCAGTAAGTATTTAGAAGTTAGACACTGAAACGGCTGCATCGTCCACACAAGCGACAGACATTTAAAAGCCTAATGAATGAATAGATAAATCATCTTTTTTTAATTTCACTACTGAGACGTAATGTTTATAAACTGGGAACATTCTGGTCAATTAGAAAATGTATCTGTATGAATATCCATTTACAGCCTGTGTGGGCAACAAAGAAGCTTAATTTTCCTTTACAATTAACACAAATGAAAGTCAACAAACTTGTTAAAAAAAATGTGATAATTAAGATCAGTGTATATGCTGGAATAGTGTCATGATAGATTGTGCACACACTGTGAGATGGGCTTCATTACTTTGAAATCTTTGCCTCATCTTTGTTGTTTCAATAGGCCTGTTATATTAGCTGGAGTTCATTATAGCCTTCAGATAAGATTCCTGGAGTGCTGGAAACAGAAGCAAAGTCAGTTCATACAGTCATGAGACCAAAGTGTGGCAGCTCTCCAGGTCTCTCACATGTGCCGCTGGAGCACAGCTCTGACAGACTGCACAGCAGTGGTTGATAACATGCTAACATGCCACCCTCAGTCCCACCTCCAAGCAGCTGTATGACCTAGTAATGTTAAGAATATGATGATTTTTCTTCTCAACATCTGGCAGCCGCTCTAAACGTCCCTGTTTAAAGGGACTGTTATAAATGTAGAAACATGCACATTTCTCTTTGCATGTACAACAACTGCAGCATTAGAAATAGAGGATATCCTAATTGGCATTTGCTCCAGTGCTCTTTGTGCAGCTCAGAGCACATGAAAATCAGCTGCATGGATAACCAGAAGCTATAGTTCGGCACAGTGAGGGGAAGCAGTGGGGGGGCGAGGGGTCAGCTGGATAAGAGCTACAGGGGAGCAGCCTCATTCATAAAACCAACAAACTGAAACTGTGACCATTTTTTGTTTGAAAACCCTGTCCCCGAAAAACTATCAGTCATCCTCAAATGGATGCATGTGTATGTGTGTGGTGAGAATTAATTACAGTGTGATGACGACAGAGTGCTGCGTTTATTTTGATTGTCACTCATCCACGTCCTGATTTCTCTTCTTTCAGACAAGAAGTCAAATGCCTTCAAATACCATCTTTGTGTCTCTGTGTAACGCTGACAAACAGCTCCATTACCTGATGATGCAGATCATGCCGACTACGCCGGTGAACCAGGTTAAGTTAAAAATCATGCGCAACAGACAGTAACAGTGTCCTTCATCCTGGGGGGATAAGCTGGGGCATGTGACCAGCTCAGGCGAGCACTGTGGGAAATAAGTCTGAGGCAAAAAAGGCAGACTGCAGCTGCTCTGGATCCCCATAGAATAAAAGCAAATACGACAGAAGAGAGCGATCTAAATCAATACATCAATACCAGATTGAGAGATCAGTTATCATCTGAGGGCTGGGCAGTAACATCGTCTTTGTCTCGCCTGAGTCATCATACCCAGATTAGTAATTACTTTGTTTTTCTCCACGAAAAATCTGTGAATTTTGATTCGTTTTACATAAAAGTGCCTGTTGTAATATGACTATATTTATTTATTTATATCCAGCACCAGAGATGATTTTAGCCATGTTGCCCAATCCTAATATAAACATTTTTTAACGTGTATTAGTTGATGATGTCAGTACCGGCCAGCTCCTACTCACTGTGTACCAACAACACTGTGTGGTCAAATCTGACTCACACTTTTGGCAACATGTCATCTTCTCTTTCCATTCACCCCGGACCTCCACAGCCTGTTAGGCGAGAGAAGACTAGACAGGAAATTCTTGAGGAGGAAAAAAAAGAGACTATGCTTGTCACAAAGAGCAAGAAAAAAAATAACCAAACACCAAACACTGAGAGAAGATCACAATGTCTGCTGCTGCTGCTGCTGTAGGCCTGAAACACTGAAGTCTCACCCTCCTCCTCCCAAAAAAACAAACTGTCATGAGTGGGCGAACAGATGTTTATCTGTGATAATAAACGCACAGTTTTAATATCACTTGTTCAACTTTTTCTCGTTTTTTTTTCTCCTCAGGGTACAAAACGTGCGTTTCACTTCAGACTTGGCAGCCACTCAAGGTGGCATTGACTTGTTACTGGCAATGACAGCGTGTCTTGTCCGACATCTGAGACAGCTGGCAGAAACGTGGCTTTAACAAGTGCCAGCTTGTCTGAAAAAGCACCAGTTTTATCTGTTCGGTAAATGAACCACTGTCTACCGAGGAGAAGCCCTGACTGTCTTCACGGCGTTAAAAGAGCGCTAACGGCGACTGTAGCTAGTTAGCTTCGTTTACGTTCCTAGCATATAGCGTTAGCGAGCTAGCTACGTAGCCTTGCTAACGTTACGCCCGTGTGTGATTTTGTGGTGTTTCTTGCTAGACGGTGTGTCACCGTGTACACTTCACCGACTGTGTCCGAGCCGTGGTGGTTTGGCGGAACCACCAGACAGTCAGCAAACACAGTAAAATGGCACCGGGGTCTCGGACTCAATGCCTGACAGGCAGGAGGCAGCATGCATTGAGAGGGGGAGACCTGCCACTCAAAAAAAAAAAAAAAATACCCCGATCAGTCACGACGATCCTCGGCGCCAATGTGATCCGACCGAAAAAACCACAGAGCAAAGCAGCAGAGAACCGGGAGAGGACCGCTTACCATTCTCTTCACCGTTGAGACTGAGGAAGAGCTGTGTCGTGGCTTTTATCCATCTATCGGCGGTGCTCTCGGTTAGCCTTGGAAGGAAAGCCCGGTGGACGTTGGAGAGATCCGCTTCGGTTGCAGCTCCAACGGAAGGTTGCTTTTTCATAATTGTGCGACTCCAGACTGACGCTGCATGACGAGCCGGCTGACTCAGCCTGCGCACCGTCACGTGGCCGAGGCGGAGCCAGCGGCCACATGTGCGCTTTGTTTGACCTCCTGATGAACACAAGCTGCCGGTAAATAGAGAAATCATCACCTGTCAACCTTATCCTACTCGCCCTACCGCTAACATGATGGTACAACCACTGTTATATTACAGGTTTTTTACCTTAATAACAAAACCTCGTTATCGCTTTCTAACAAGACACCTACAGAGAGTTTATGAAGTATATCTAATATCTCAACAAACGCTTAATAAATCTTTCTTTATTGCAGTTGCCTTGAATCTTTTTAATAGGAGCTTGTGGATGAAGAACATTAATTAATGAACAATCTGACTACATGATAACCTCACAGCTGATAATGAGGAGGAAGAGGGTGACTAGTTTAATGTGTCATGCATGAGATACTTACTGGTCTGTAGTTTACCATTATACCTTCTCAGGAAACTAAATAAATCTGACTAGATAGCTGCATTCTTCACATTCTTCAATTATTCTATAAAACTCTTTTATGGTGTGTTCTGTCTTTTGGTTTTATTTGCACTTTTGGAAACATTCATGCTCAGGATCATAAGAAATGACAGCGCATCCAACACATCCTCTGCTCCTGAAATTTGTAAAAAGTAGATCTAATGGCAGAATGAGGTACCATAAGTCATTTGTACCTGCAGCAATTAAACTATCCAACAACACAATAAGAGCTTCTGTTGCACTTTAATCACCTCTCGACATATATGTAATCTTTCAGGTATCTCAACTGCTTGGCAGGTCATAAGTATTTTATTTTTATCTTAACTATTTATTCTATCTGCCCTTCCATCATATGTCTCTGTCTCTGTGTTATCTCGATGATGCAGCATGTCTACTGTTGTGAATCTGTTGTCCATCTGTCTGTTTTGAATACTATATGTTTTCGTGAGATGTGCGATGATGATCACATGAATTTCCATTACATGATGGGATCATAAAGTTTACCTCGACCTTGACCTTAATTTATAACTCCTCTGCTTTTATCGTCATTTGTTTCCTTGTCATCTTGCAACAGTGATATTACCTCAATGTGGGACATATAAAGGTTTTAAATCAGTGCTGTATAGTAATGAAGTAATAAGACATCACATGTTTTTGGGAGTATCTGTACTTGAGTTTTTTCTTCCTGTCAACTTTCACTTTTACCAAAATCAAATGAAATGTGAAATGTGGTGTTTTCTCTACAGCTCTGGTTCACTCTAAGTCTACCTGTAACTGTTTAGACTATCAAAACCATGTTTGAGGGTTGATGTAGGCTCATTACTTGATCGCTTAAGTACATTTAATTTTAGGTTACTTGTCATACTTAAGTACTAGATACTTTAAGACTTTGTCTAGTCTTGTAGCATTCTAGTCAGTGACTTGAACTTCTACCAGTCATTTTTTGGTTGAGTATCTGTACTTCTGCTTAAGTGCGACTTTCAGGTACTTTAACACTGATTTAAACTGTTTAAGTGACAAACTATAGCTGCTACTAGATTTCAAAAACACCTCAGTGTTTAGTAATTGTAAACACTTTCAGAGATGGTTATTAAAATGATAAATAAATCATTTTAGAATTCTTCATAGCTTTCAGTAAAGTCTCTCCTCTCGTGTTTAGTCTAAAATAAAAGTAAGTCTGGTCATATTTCATGGATAAAAATACAGAAGGCTACATAAATGTCACAGCACAGCAGCATCTGACTGCTTATTTAGTTCAATTCCGCTTTAACAGGACAGAAATACACACACGCATTAAAGAGAAGTTCATTTAATATAAGGCAATGAAAGAAATCACATCATACAAACAGGTTACACACAAACCCCAGAACAGTTATCAAAATGTGTCATACAGATGCTATAAGTAATTTAAACCCCCAATTCCAGCCCAACCCAAGATGAAAGTTAAGCTAAATATTATAAAGTGCTTTCTCGATTTGATTAACACATGAACCTAAAATACATTTCAGGCAGAAAAAAACCCTCTTAATCATTTGCAACACTTCTGATCCATTTTACATGTGTAAGAAGATCCTAACCATTCACAGCAGTCACAATGAACCCCTTTGAAGTTTTTGAAGAGTGAGTTGATCATTAACAAGTTCCCTTTCCTTTGCAAATGTAATAATAAAATATATGTTTAAAAAAGCCTCCGGCAGTTGGGTCCATGCTTTATACTGCAAGTCAGCATCTCTCTCCCCCTATGCAGTTGTCAGTTCTTCCCTCTAGAGAAAAAAAAGTTCATTTTAGCTTACTCATTACCAGGCAAAGAAAGAAAGATTGAGCCACTTAGTTAAAGTCACTTAGAGAGGATGATATGTAATATGTACTGCATATACAACAGCGTATGGGCGGTGCCTTCTACAAATACAAAACCACCAAGGTAACATATTTGCCATACTTCATGCCCCAGGTCTCTCACATTAACTGCAAGCAACAACATGCAGAGGGCAACATCACAATGTTGAAAAAAACATGAGGGGTAGAGTGATAAGAGCATTAGTTCCTACTGGCTGGAAAAGACAGATGTGCAGAGAAAGAACTCAAACTGTGACTGAAATAAACTTCAGAAATAAAGAAAGAAAGTTAATGGTATTCCAGGGCCATGTCCATTCTGGTGTGTGGCTGAGTTTCAATTTTCAATCAGCTAGAGACACCTAGTGGTCAGCTGATGGAAAAACACTGTAACTGGGCAAACTTTCTCAAGAGATCTTTGTATTTTATCACACTGACCCTGGAAGTCAGGAGTTAAAATGTCAGAAAATAAAGACAAAAGAAATGTTATGAAATGAAGAAAAAGCATAACAGTAAGCAACACTTTTAAAATGGCAAGTGAAATGCAGGGGAGAGGTCTAGGGTTGGGGGGGAAGCACACCTGGCAACAAAGGTTCCCTGGAGTCCAAGACCTGGTGAAGATGAAGACGGGTCAGAACTGCATCTTATTTCCTGCTATTCTTTTACGCCACCTCTGTCTTACTCTCTTACACACACACTTATAGGACACATTATTGACAATCAATTCCCTATCTTCTTACCCTGATATCAATCATGACAAACAAACATCTAAACCTCAATCTAGAGTGAACCAATGAAGTTTCGGAGGACCAGCTAAAACGTCCTCACTGTCTAAGACAGACACACAAACACACGCAGGTTTCTAGTAAATTTAGATGTTGTGAGTCGGGTAAGAAATGTGAGGAACATTACGTCATTTTAACATAAACAACAGAAACACCAACTACAAACTTCAGCTTTCGACTGAGTGCATGATGTGCATTGAGTTGCGTTGAGTTGTGGGACGTAAACCTGCAGACCGGATACTCAACAGCATCTAGTGTATTGTACTTAAAATATTCAACTGCACAAACGCAATGCAATTATGTAACTTTGAGTTTACCAACAGACTTCAAATTTCAAAATCTGAAGTCAAATGAAATTAATTTCCGCCCTGTACGTAATAAATACTGACCTTTTCCCCTTTGTATTAAGAGTGCTATTTAAATAAAGTTTTAAAACATTTGGCAATTTGATCAATGCATGTAAGAACAAGAAATAGAGCTCCTAACTGGTCAACGTTTTCTTTTTTTTTTTTTTTTTTTTTAGGAGGCATTTTAAAGCACCATAAATATAAAAGACATCCTGTTGAACTTTTAAGACAGGATGCTTGCATTTCTCAAAGAATGCCACTGTGGAGCAGTTGTACTTAAATTGTGCAGCAGTTTTGGAAATCCCCCTATCTTGTTTCCCTTCACATTAAGATAAAACACATTTTCACACATAATACGTTCATCAAACTTAACTTAAATTTTTTACATATTATGAAAGTGATTTAAGGTCATGGTGTAATGTGTGGGTACGTTACTACTATATATATGACGTTGAGTACCCATATGTTACCATTTGTACTATTTAGCCCACAGAATCTATTCTGATGTATCCTGTGGGCTGTTAAATAAATAAAGCACAGAGGTGCTTTCTTAAACAATTACAGTCATAAGTGAGTGAACATAATTTCCACACACAGGGATTTTTTTTTTTTTTTTTTGGCCTCAGATGCTCAGGTGTTTGTTGCAACCAGCTTTTCCTCAGTTTACTTGCATGTTAAAACAGCTGCAAGGCAAACTGGACACGACAAAAGCTTTCTAGTTGCATTTTCAAAGGGCCTTTACTATTTTGTTGCAAACCAATAAAACCTTGCTGTGCAGTGAGGCTGCAAACAAAAAGTAAATTAAGTTATCAGAACTGCCGTGACTTTGTTGAGACAAAGACTGATGCAGCAAAGAGCATATGGCTGAACACATAAGATGCTTTCTTACAAGGTTATGCAAATGCAGCTTGGCAGTAAAACTCGTAAGCCTTGTTCATATTACTAAACAGTTATCAGTCCCTCCAGGATTTCACGGGCCATTTTTGAGATTTTTGTCGCCTTAATTTGCCTCATTTTGCAGTGAGTTTTCTGAAAAAAAAAAAAAAACTGCTATGAAAGTTGCAGCGTTTTTAGCTGCTTTCCCGCAATAAAGTTGCGGGATCAAGTCAAAGTTGTTGTCAATAACAGTATAATTATAAAGACTTTACACTGCGTCTGCTCTGACATCCTCTTCTACCATTCTCCTTGTGTTTCGTGGTGACAAAGTGTTTCTCAATAGACAACTTCCTCTTTTGCTCCACAACAATATTGCACGCTGTGCAAAATAATTTTCCTCCTCTTTCGTGAATTCTGTTTCTTACGGTCCTTAGCAGTGATGCTGGAAGGTAAATGTGAGACGTTTTATCAAGCATGTTTCCTGTGTCTTCCAAAAGAAACAAGGTAGTCAGTTTGCTGATGTATCGAAATTTGCAGGTGTCGGTTGAATTTGCCTTAATAATGTAATTGCAACATCGTGAAATCCTAGAGGGTCTGAATTATGCGTAATATCCTCCAAGTGACTAGCAGTGAGAAAACATCTTGAGCCTTACTATGTACTTCAGTCTTTTGGACGGTGCAGTGCTTTGGTTTCATGAACTATTGGTACAAATCTTAAGTCATAGATACAAGAGTTGTGAAGCTCCTTAGAGTTTCATTGAAAGCTGATCAAAACCACAAAGACAAGAACTCCTACTGTGTCAGAATTAAAAAAAAAAAAAAAAAAAAAAATCAGAATTCTCTCCCCGGTCTTCTCACCTCATAAGTGGTTCCTACCCAGAACTGCTTTAACTCCCCCCGACACCGAGCCACCACGGCGGAGGTTATGAGAGTGAATGGCACAAGGTAGAGCAGAGCTGGCTGACCCATCCCTGACAGCAGCATCACGGCAAATGTCACGATAATTCCCAATAGATAGGCTGCCGGGAAGAAGGAGGAAACAAGGTTAATTAAAAACTTGGGCCACATACCGAAAAAAAAAAAAAAAAAGTTTACAATATTTGTCAATAAACTACTTAATATTAGCAAAAGAAGAGACCAGTACCACCTAGTGGTCAACAAGAACAATACCTGCACTGTACTACAAAGATCTATTAAAGAGAGCCTTTCATAGAGCAGTTTATGAATATATTTATAAATATATTTAGTAATGTGTAGTGACAACACATAATTATTATGTGAAATATACTGACATGTAATGTATTTTTAGACTAAGTGTCAGTAAAAATGTCAGTGACAATGACAGTGTAACACCACAAAGGATGTGCTGACGAGGACTATAAAGCTATGACTAACAGGGTAAGAAATATTTAGATGCATTTTTATTCCTTAAATTGTGACGTACCTATGCAGCAGCTGACAAAGTAGACCCGCTTGCTGCTGTTGATCAAAATATCAAACCTGCTGCAGTAGGATATCAGGAGACCTGTTCAAACAAGACAAGTGCAAATGGAAATAGGAACACTATTATGTATGCTTGAAACCCTTCTGTAAAAGTTTATCAGGTTTTTATCATCATCAGTTTAGGTTCCCACTAATGGTGACACTTTAATCTCACCTGGAACAATGATGTCACCGTAACCCAGAATGGAGAACTGCATCCCACACACATTCTGAGCCCAACCTGCCAACCGTGGGACCCGCATCACCACCGGCAGCTGAGGATATAAAACATTTTAGATATCATGTGTGAGACAGCACGACTGGGAGTGAACTGCACTTAGTGTTACACTGACTCAATGTGGCTGCAATTTTTCATCTCATTTTAATTTCTCAGTCAGTAAGGTGTGGTGAACTGGTATGGAGGTTTGTTTTTTGTTTTGTGGTAGATAAACATTTGCATATGTTAATGTTCACCCTTCCAGAATGAATTGTTACACTGTCTGATCCATCCAGCGATAAACTGGCACATCTTTCTGGTTTGAACAAATCTATATGGTCTATGTGGACTGTAAAGGAAGCAGCAACTTAATCGTTGCGTCTTGAATCCATTTTGACAAAACTTTGTCATCCGATTCCATCCAGCTTTGCTAAACCCATAATTTTCTGTTTTGTGTAGGACAATTGGCAACAAAAGGCAAGTCTCCAACATGACCAAACTTGTTTCTTCACAAACATGCAATGCAAACTTTGACACAGTAGTTTGCTAAACAAAATGTTGTAGTTATCACGGTGTGCTCTCCCAGAGTTAATTTCTTATCTCCACCTGATTATAGGCAGCAAAGGAAGTAAATGAAGCCCTAAAGGTTAATGCAAACAATCCTCAAAGGTGCCCCAATTTTTTAAAAATCACTTTTAAACCCTCTATGTGCACAAAGCCAGTGTTTGTAACACTGTGTTACTGCATCCCCTGACGCATTATATGACAAAACTTTATTGAATGAAGTACATGTTAAGAACCTGAATATCAAAATCTAGGCGACACCAAAATATCTACCATCCACAGCCTTTCCCACCACCTCAGGATGTAGCGTTAGAGAAATGAGCGCATGGTAACAAGTCAAACCTTACTTTCTCAGTGGGAGCCTGGGGTTCAGCGGGGATCTCCACCATGTTACCCTGTGTCTATGACAGAGCCCACCCAAACCCAGCGCACAGTTAGTCAATCAGTCTATCAGTATCTTCAGGGTATCAACAACAACCAAAGCACATCAGCCAGGATGTTAATAAAGCTGGTACAAACTTGACAGGGAATTCCACCAAGCTTCATTTTTGAATATAAATTTACTCTTCTGATGTTTCAATATTCAGTCTCCTCTTTAAGTAAACGATTTCATTCATTCATTGCCTTGAGCTATGAGCACACCAAAAAATGTCCAAAGATAGAATAAAAATACAAGTTGTAGGATGGCATAAAAAAAAAAGAACAGATGTTCTCCAAATATAAAATATTCCTTTTTTGTTGTCATAATTGTAGACATTAAAACTAAAACAAATATCTGGCCACTGGTTACTGCCAAGGCAGTGAAAAGACAACTTGTGGAAGCAGATGTTTCAGCGACTATTTTGTCAAATGGCAGTTTGGTGGATTTTCCCTTGATGGTAAAACAATGGAGGAGGATGTCTCACCTTCTCCCCTGATGCATCTGGGCCAAGGGCGACCTGCACCATAATGCTAACCCCGTTCTGTTGAGATAAGGGGGAAGAGGGAAGAGATCATATTACTAATTGTTAAAACACCTATACTGTATCACACTGCAACATCAGTTTCTGTGCGCAGTCATATGTATACTTTCTTATGCATTTCATCATTTGTTCACTCAAACTGAGCTCCTGTGCATCCGAATGAGTGAAACATGCCAAAAGGAAATACAAATGAAGAATGGGGGAAAAACAATGGAAGTTAATCATTTGGATAAAGTACAGATTCACCTTTGAGACTATATAGACAAAATAAATAAATATACTCATACCTTGGTGAAGAAAGGAGTAATGAAAACGAAGAAGACGTCATACAGAAGCAGGAGGCTCAGAAGAACCACACAGATCTATGGCAAAATAGAAAAACAAATCACACTTATCTTATATATACTTATACATCTTAACATTACACCGCAATATCAGAACTGCATTACAGCCAGTACAATAAATGAAAGAAAAAGAAAAATATTAAAAAAAATATCTACTAGAATAAATATAGCAGTGTCAGTATAAGTCATCCTTATGTCTAAAAAACAGAGGAAGGATCTATCAAATCATTAATGAAGAGGTACCTTGTAATTGGGCAAACAAATGGACCTCATGAAGTTCAGGCAGAAAGCGATGCCAAGGAGGTCCTGCAGGATCCAGATCCATCTAAAAGAACACAGAAAGCATTTACATTGTTGTTTTTTTATGCATTTGTTTTAGCTTTAACTAGAGAGGTGTGTAAAGTTACAGTATTCTTTGCATTACTCTTAATAGAATATAACTCCTAAGTCAGCATTCAATATCTTTTTTTTTTTTTTTTTTTTAAATCAGTCTATCTATATCTTAATTAGTAGAAAAATAAATTACATCTTAGATTTATTTGGTTATTTTATACACAGACAAATGACAAACTGACTTTATGGACAAGATCCGTTCTCAATTCATTGTAAAAATGTAAAAAATTAACAAATAACCAACAATGCAAGAAGTTAATGACACAATATAAAAACACTGCTACAATCAAGTAGGTGGGTCAGATTTTTTCCAACAAGCACTTCCTGCTTTGCTACTGAAACAGGCTGGTGGTGGCAGACGCACAAGTGTGAAAGTGAAACACACAGAGGTAAGATTGTGTGTGTGTGTGTGTGTGTGTTGCATGCCTTAACAGTACCTGTCTTCATTTCTGTAGACTCCCCAGACCACAGCAATGCTAATGCACACCGCAGCCAGAATGAGAGACCTCACTGAGAAGGTACAATTTCGGATTGAGAAGCTAGAAAAACACACAGCAAGATATTTCAATAAACAAAGGGTTTCAAGTTGTACTTTGACTGTGATTCAAACAGACATGGTGAGTTTGGAGCAGAAAATAAAATGTAGACACTGTGGTTGCAATGTAAAACTGTCTTGTTTAAAAGGAAAATGGTTCCTGTAATTAAAGGAAAAAAGCAAAAAAAAGCAAAAATAATCTCTGCACTGTTAAGTAGACAGTACCAATAAACATCTGTGATGAAGTGAAACTGTCTGTTATCACACGTATGCGTCACTATAAGAATGTTTGTGTAAAAGTGTTTTGCTCATACCTCCCAGTGGCACAGCCAAGTTTTTCCATCACTGCATCAAAGCAGCTGAACAGTGCAGAGGCAGAAGCCAGGCAGAATATGGCAATGATGATATAAACTGGGAAAAGAGAACAACAGATCATATCAGAACAACATTCTGGAATGCACAGCGGCCATTTTTTATCTCACTCACCAAGGACATTGTAGAAGAAGTACATGAGGAGCAGCATCCCACACATCATGGCAACAAAGATAAGCACTTTGACAGGAGAGTGCAGGGACATTTCTTTGCCACTTGCTTTATTTTCTCCTCCTCCTCCCCCCCCTCCTCCTCCTGCTGATATGCCACTATCTAATCGATCTCTGCCAAAAACAGAAAAGCATATGAAATGGGTTTGTGCGTTTTCCAACTGTGGTTCTTGAAAAAAAAAAAAAACACCAAGAACTGTCCATTATAGTGAAACACAGATGGCATCAGTTACAACAGCACCATCATCTCTGTCATATTGTTATTATCTGGTTATCAAATTACATTGCTACCATATACTAACTATACTAAGTTTTTGTGTTATGTTTGCTCTAGTAGTAACAGGTCAAAAGTTTATGCTCCCGGCTCCATTTGTGTGATTGCAATAACTCACTTCTCACACTGTGCGCTCCAGAAACCGCCTAAGGCGACAGTAATGACAGCAATTAACAGGAGGAGTACGTTGGCTGGATCGATCATGGGGTGAGATGGAGCGTACATCTTCACCTGCATCTCTTCACCAAACACCTGAGGTCACATACAAAGATTTATCAAACACATTTTTAAAAAGGCAGTGGTAACAAAACCTAAAAAACAAACACCACCAAGCAGCACAAAGTTAAGACTGACCTGCTGTGCTTCTAGGAAGTCCCTGTATCTCATCAGAGCCAGAGGAATCTTGACCTTTGCATATTCAGAGTCATTGGCTGATGGAGTTATCTAAAAAACAGAAAACGGTGAAGTAGCACCAAGGATGAATAGACAGCTGCTTATTTGAACTGTGTATTTTCAAACATTTATGACAAAGATGACACAATTAATCACTTGTGGTAAGAGCAAACAGCGCCATTTGTATCACGCAGTTTCTATATTAAAATGGAACCTCTGCATCGAAACCACAGCAACTGCAGTGTTGCTTCCCTCTTTCAAAGAGAATCTATTCCTGTTTATCTGATTTGTCAAACCAGTGTAACTTGACACCAGTCTTATGAGCAGCGTTATGTTACAGACAAAACATGGAAGGGGTCCATCCATGAAAGTTAGTTAGCAATGTCACACATTAAATTACTTCCATTTGTATGTAAGCTATTAATAAAACAGAGACGGATATAAATGTCATACCAGTGATCTGTTAGTGGCGATGAGCAAAGCTGTAGCTCCAAGGTTTTGAGCAATCAACGCTTTCTGGCTGAAATCACAGCCGTCCCTCATTACCACCAACGCTTTGCCCTTCACATCCGGATAAACGCCCGAGGTGTTACACAGCATAGTGTAGGTCAAATTCACCAGTGGATACTGCGTCTGAAAAAACAGATAAGTGAAAAAAGAAAGTGATCGAACGCTAACATCTTCCCATCATAACATCGTCATCGTCACACCGTTATGAGAGAGTACAGCAAACATAGTGATTTCATATAAGATTATTGTTATTTCTTCTGAAGTGTAAATACATCTGGTTAGTCAGAGAAGTAAATCACCAGGTTGTAAAGCAGGCTGTAAATTGGAAAGGTGATATTTTGGCATTTGGGACTATTTATGTTCATCTGAAGTTTACCTACTAAACTTGCCACGTTGTTAGGTGACTACCTGTTGATCATTTTTTATTGTGAAGTCATAAAAACAGAGTTAAATATAAGACAAACAGGGGGGAAAAAAAAAACTCAATGAGCCAATAAAAGTCAGCATTAGCTTCCTGTCCTAGATATGTAACCATTACAGAATAGCACTGAAAGAAGAACAAAAAACAAAAACAACTTACAGCTGCATCAAGGGTTTGTGACAGAGGAGTCCAGGAGTGGTTGTGGACGATGCAGTACTCTCTATCTGTGTCTCCATTAGAAATGTGCAGAATAGCTTCTTGGCAGTTTATCTGTTGAGAAAGAAATGTTACACTATTTAATATCTGAACCCAACCAAAGCTTGCCAGACAGATGGCTTGATGTACCATTAACAATGCTGAATCCACGAGGGATGGTATTTGATACTTTATGTATCACAGATATAATAATTTACAGAAAATCGTTCAACCATTTAAGGCCATGACACACAGACACTGACAGATACTGAGGGTTAAAACAGCCTGTAGATTAAATGAATTTTATAACTATTTAAAAGCTGTGATTTTTTGTTTCAATTAGCCGTAACTGTACTTAAACAACCCAGCGCGCTGTGATCAATGATCCCTTACTTCCCTATTAATGACACAGATTGTTCAGTACGTCGTGTTATATTTATATTAACTGAGATTTAAAAAGCGCGAGGCGCGATGTAATTTAATTTATAAACTTCTACCTGTATTAAATGAACATCGTCCCAATCGTGTAAAAATAACACAACACAAAGACATCTCACCACAGTGAAGTTAACATCAGAGCTAGCGTTAGCGCGCTGTCAGGAGCTGTTTGACTCGTTATATCGGACATGTTCGGTCTGATAAACATATCTGACCGGTTTATTATCAACCACACACAACATAACAACACATCGAAATAAAATATTAGTCCTGGTTAACATGTATTTCGACGATAAGCCAAGTCATATCCAGTCTGAGTTATGGTCGTTCAACTTACCTCCGATACCATGAAAATGATCGACAGGATAACGACGGCGACAGCTCGTCCCATTTTAGTAACATTCGTTTTTCCACAGAGGTTTGAAGCATCCACATTAATAAATATCACGACTTTTTGTTCGGTAAGTTACTCGCAGGTCTATGACTGTTGATTAGCTGGTAGGGACTTTCTTGTTCTTCTCACTCCTCCTCTTCCTCTTCTTCTTCCTTGAGGTTTGTTGACGTATACGATGATGCAGAAATGCTAGTTGTTATTTTACGTATTTTGTATTTAAATCATTATGAAAACCGAATTCACTGTCCAGGTTCAATTACTTTACTTATGTCGCTAAATTTTCATATATATTTATATATGTGTGTATTTATTTTTTTACGTCCTTTAACCGGGAACTTCCGGTGTTTTAACTCGTTAACTGGTGTTCATGTTAGCTGGTGTACAGACGTTTCATCCGCAGATTCGTCTTTTTTCTGAAGGCCAATGTGTGGGAAGAGTGAGGATGAAGACTTCACTGAAATGTCAACTACTGTGAAGTATGTTGGACACAAAAAACATAAATACATGAAACAATACATGGTTTCAGGTCTGCCATGGCATTAAAAACTGTAGCACATACTACACATTACCACCAATCTGCTCACCAATAGACACACTTTACTTGTAGATATTGTGTTTGGTCCAAAATTATAATTCAAAACTATTTTCCAAATACTGACACACAGTTGTTTCCTTTGCACACAATATTTCCACAAACAAATACCAAGTGATACATGTCAAATAATTGACAGACTAAACAAGATTTCTACAGGTAAAAGCACTTATGTTGATGAGCAGATTGGTGATGTAACATTGAGAAAAGTATTTTGAGCGTTATGTCACCTCAAATCACGTTTTAACTTTTTCATTAACCGCTGATGTTCACGTTTTTTCAGCATTTTGTCATGTTCAAATAAATGACGAATCTGCGGACGCAACACGTGGATCCCCCTAAGGCACTAAGTAACATGAACACCAGTTAATCTGTGACACCAATGTTTTCTCGTGACACCTGACGCGTGACCTGGTCCTTTCTGTTTCACTTCGCTGTGTCTGTGAGTCACCCAGGCCAAAGAGGCAGTATGTTTACTGTGTTCTTTATATTTCTAATGTAATAATTATTACTTCAAGTTGAAGAAATCAGGACTATGTGATTTTGATTAATTGATTGTTCATTGCTCAGTCCTCATTTCTAATAAGGCCCATATGGAAAGGTAATGGATTTACACGCATTGACTTTCCATACAGGAAATATATATACATATGACGTAAATACATATGCACACGCATAAATATATATAATATGAATTATATATGAAACCTATTCAAACATGGAACAATGTCGTGTATGACAATCTGTACATGCCTAGCCCCTCTAAATGAACATTAGTACATTAGTACATTCCCAAGTAGCAAAAAACTGCATTAACATCAGTCTCTAAAAAAAAATGTATTTAAAAAATAAATACATTTCAACCGCTGAATTATTTTTTGTTCATATCAGAGACTCTATCTTTAGCTAGCTTATTATAACATGAATCACTTCATCACTTACTGTAGTTCTGCATTGTGGAGTATTTTTATATTTGTATATTTATAGTTGTTTTTCATACTGTACATCCTTGTCACTGCTTGTGACCTCTCTCTCAGTGCTAACAATGTTTGCCCTTTGTCCCTTTAGCTTTGCTTGAATAGCTTTATTACTGTATGACTCAAGCAAATCATCTATTCAGGGTGAGGCCACTAAGGGTGAAGATAGATGCATTTATGTTTTTAATAATGATCCACACTGTGATGCAATCCACTATTATCTTCAGCACCAATTAGCTGATAATCAGACTGCCCACCTTGGCAAGATGAACAGATGCTCTTTGAACCTGGTATTTCATATTCAACATGACTATAACTATGTTTCACGTGACTGTGTTTCCAACAGACAATTATAAATGTAGTTGTTAATCTAAAGTAATCATATCATTATCGTTATCATATTATCATTGCTTAGACAGATGGACATTTAGCTCGAGTGCAGGTCATTCTGATAGCTGTGCTGCAGGAATCATAGGAATTTCATAGGAATTAATGTATTTAGTGTAGATTACATCTTTAATTAACAGTGATTTTAATTGACTCTTCCACATGTAGACTGATTGGAATATTATCTAAATCTCTATCCTAATATTTCAGTCTTTTCCAGTTTTCCTGTATGTTTATATGAATCAGTGGATTCAATCAGGGGCATATGTAATGGATGATTGTGATCTTTGCTGCATGGCAGAGGAGAGTAAAACTTGCCATATGGTGATGGATTTTCAAGTGTAAATGGAGACTTCCTGGCTCACCCCAAAGCTCCATGGCACCAAAACTTGAAATAAACACAGCAGCTGCTTCACCCCATTTGACCCTGACCCACTTACCCAGCTGCTGCAAACATGGCTGTGGTTTTTGCTCCAGAAGTGAAAATTATTGAAAACTGAAGCCTATCAAACCTCTTGGCTACTGTTGTGACTATAACTGTTGTGTTGAACGCAATGCATTTTGAGTGTGTTATATTACATATTATTTAAACAGTCATAACCTGAATATCTATTGATCTATGCATAGATTTTTCCCTGGAATCTATTCTGAGACAAGTGTGATGTAAATCTGCAGTGAATTTCATGTCTCCTCATTTGTAGAAAGCTATCTGTATGCAAATCTATTCCACAAATGATGGTGCTCACTTTCCGAACAGTATTTCATATACATTACAGACATGCCTAACTACACACAGAGAGAGAGAGAGAGAGAGAGAGAGAGAGAGAGAGCGTGTCTGGTTTACATGACTTCAGGGGAGATGTCACTGACTTACATTCATTTCCTGTAGAGTCTCATTTATAACCACTATAACCCTAACCCTAACGTAAACCTTAACCGAGCCTTAAAACCGAGCCTCTTCATAGTAAAATGTAACAATATTCCTTATGGTGACTTGCTTTTTGTCCCCATAAGGAAAACATAACATAAATATGTAGAAAGGTTCAAAACTGCACAATGTGAGGTATACCTACATCACAGACATATTCACTGTTGCCTCATATCAGTAAGGTTCCTGTCATCTGTGGGCTTCTCTGTGTTGCATCTGTATGTCAGTGGCAGCTGCTGGTTTTTCAAAGAGGGGAAGCTCATTGTCAGCTTACAGAAATGATATTAAACTCGAACAAGGAAATGTTGAAATTATGTTAAACTGAAACAGGAAAACACTATGAGTGTGTTTTATTTACAGTGTAAGAAATGAACAAGTAATTTCAGCGAATACCAAATATCCAATACCAGTAAATGGGTTGCAGTTTGTCTTTTGACTTCGCTTACAAAATCCAGCTGAGCTGTGCAAAAGAGCTGAACTGTCATGTGACGGTATATATCTCAAAATACCTGTCCATCAAAACGGGATGCAGCCTTTCAACTGATCCTCCAATCATCATGCAGAAGCTCAGCATCCAGGCTATAGACATATGTGCATATGTCTGTGGTCCAGGTCAGCCAGGGCCCGCCACAGCTCCATTCACCCCCAGAGACGCTGAACTTCCAGAGGCAGGACAAAATCATGGCATTTATCCAATGACCGTCAAGTTTCGAGGCAATGAAAAAAACTGTTCCATGCAGTCCCATTGAAGTGCACGGAGGCTCAGCTTCTGCGGGCAAATGCATTGACCATAGACTGTATAAGAAAGCGGCGATATGGGAATGTATGAGAAGTTAACAACGTCGACTCAGTGTGATAAGTGACTGATTCTGAATAAACTCGTCTTCGGGATGAATGTGTTCTAACGCATTTGTAGTCAATGAAATGTTAACACAACCGTACATATTTGACCATTTAATTTTTGACATTTTAGGAGAAGCTGAGCTTCTCTAGCAGACTTAGAGAAATTGCCTCTGGTATGTTCTCCTTTCATGTTTTGCTCACCACCTTTTGAACAGTGTCAGCTGTGATTGGCTCCAGGCCCCCTGCGACTCTCAAAAGATAAGCTGTGCAGCCGTCTGATGGGTGGGTGGTGAAGAATATATTTTATTTGCTTTTGCATGTAGCTTTTAAGCATCTGACAATAAAGAAATAGGTCTTGTTTCCCAGAGATGTGTTTTATCAGGTGATCTAAAATATACACACGTGTACACACACCCATTTGTACATAAAGAACATGACTATGCAGAAAGTTTACTTGAGTCTCGCTCACCTGAAACCAGACTTAGTAATGTCTTACTTTACTTCAAAAAACATGACAAGTATTGATTTTCAAATAGTGTGCTATTGGGAAGGAGAAATAAAACAATAAATAATTCTCCAACTAATTTCAAAGAGGACCCATATGCCACAGATAATTGTTATAAGCTGAGTTCACCTGTTACTTTGTTTACTGTGAGAAGCGACTCTCTATGTCAGTCAAGCCCCGGTATTTCCTGTCTGATTTAACAATACTATGTTTTAATGATGTGGTCGTCAAGATTACTCTTGTATTTTCTCTGTGTTTTCTTTCAGTTTGCTGTACAGCACAGGACCACAGTATGTGAACAGAGTATGTGAAAAAGGAAAAATTATTAGTCTCCTTGTAATATAGCTCTTGCACTGTGAGTAACATGGAGAAGAATAGTAGTGACAGTGAACTTGGTGACAGTTAAATAATGAAGCCCCATGTCTCTTACAGCACATACAAGGAAGATTAAACACCTGCTGTCCAAGAATCAGCGGCTGCTGGAGCCTTCTCCCCTGTGTCGACTCTCCACTGTGAGAAATTAGACTATCGGCAGAGCCTCTCTCCTTTGTGTGTCTTTAACGTAATGAGAGAGGACAGAGATTTCAAGCTGAGGGCGGTAGCTGCTGCTATGCTGGTCCATTTGAGATCGTGAAGTGTCAGCTTGTGCAGCAGGGAGTCATCCACCGCACATTCATGCATGTATTTGTCTACTGATAAGCCTTTCGCTGACTGTGAAATTAGGTCAACTGAGCTGTTTACATGCATCAGAGACGGGTCTATTTCCTTGGTCATTTTGCATGATTGAATATATTATCATATTTACCTCGTTCATAGGATAAAAGGAACATCAGTTTGTTTTTCTGTGTCATGAACTTGGTTGGTTCTCTGTTACTTTCTGACATTTGTCATTTGTCAATAATGAGATGGACACCCAAAGTGTAAAATGAACTAAACTGTCTCAAAATGATTGATGATAGTGCTGAAAAATGAACTTGGAGAGATTTTGTTTGAACTGGTAAATCAATCATGTTGAGTATCATAAAGTTTACAAAACTGCACCTTTCTGGTGGTAGACTTTGTAAAGAGTATATTATATTTATTATATTTGTGAAATTTTAACATTGCATTTGAGCAACAAAATATAAGCATTAGTTTAGTCTAAAGAAAGCATCCGTACCAAAATAGATAAAGAAGAGAAAAACATAAAGTTAATAAAGTTTGGTTTTCGTAGTTCCAAAGTGGCCTCTACGAACACTTAATTTATGATAAAATCTTACATCTGCTCTTTTACATTTTAATATTATAGCAGGGACACATGAATCAATGGGGTGTTTTTGATATTTTCTCATCTGGTGACAAAAACAACAGCTCACAGCGTATAAGACCATATAGTAATACTGAAATATATGTTGAGTTTTCTCATATTGAATCATAGCCTGCTGCTAAGATATTGAACACTGACAGATTTTCTGGATAAAAAGTAACATTTCTCAGTAATTGTTATAGGGTTGAGGATCTACAGAATAGGAAAACTTACTTTGTGTCCAGTTTCTTAGAATCTCAATTGTCAGGGTTAAGGACAATTCACCAGGGTCAATTGTCTGTCAGACATTTTAGAGGAGTGTGTATGTTAGGCTTATGTGGCTCTAGGTCTCATTTCACTTTCAGCTAGACTGTAATTATCTCTGTTTTAAATAAATATAAGACCAAAAGCACATACTAAACTGCTAGACAGCAGACTGATGTGAGTTATATGTGAGTAAATAGTTTTCACATCACCAATAAAAACAACGGTGTTCATCTAATCGCTTCTCGACAAATGTCCATTAAACACAGCTTTATTTACTTTTCTTTCATCTACCTTTGATAAACAATACTTTGATGACTCTGTTCAGTATTTTTCAAGCTTAAAAACTCAGTCAGTTGTGACATGTGACCTGACCTCCCCTTTAAGAGCTTAGGATGAATGATGCCGGAAGACTGGGCTGACAAACATCATGTACTGGGTCAGCATGTTCTTCCTTTCCTTCCTGACCACAGCTTGAACGCCACATTACTGTCTATCTTAAGTTGGAACCAAGGAAATTAATCCATCGCAATAAATTACAACAGATCTTGCAACATGCAAACAAAGACATCACATAGAAACAGGACCAAGCGTTGCTTTGACAGTCCCTCAGTTGTCTGGAAATGTTGAATACTATCTGAGGACAGTAGACAATGTTATTTAAATAGGTGAGAGTGTGAGTGAATTGTGCATAATGGCTCTTTTAGTGTTGAATAACTTATTTGTCAGTGCTCTCTGCTTGAGCCACTGATGATAAATGAGTAGGTACGAAAAACATTCAGGTCAAACTGTTTAGAAGTGATTACAATTACTGTTATTCAGATTACCATCTGCCCTATGCTGAATAATAACTAGCCTAAATATAATATGCTACAGATGGGAAAACGTGTTTCTCACATGGCATTAACCAAAGCTATTGTACTTGAACAATCCAACCTCTATTGTGTTCCTCTTTGGAGGAGTTGAAACCTCTAAAGAGGTCACAAGATGACTCGTGATCATTGTTCCTCACTATAAAATCAAGGAGGTTCTGTCTCTGTCGATGCAACTGGGTGCAAATTAAAGAATTCAAAGAATTCATCCATTTCCATAAGTCCTTCAGATGCACTGCAAAGTCTATTACTGGACCGAATGATGTTATAACTTAATACTTGAAGAATGTGAAGACAAATGAGAGGAATTTTCTATGTGCATTCAAACATTAACACTTTGTCAAAACAGACTAATGTCAAGAGTAAGTCAGAAGAAGCAGACAGATCATCCAGCCTCTTGAGAAGGCCAGTGCAACCCTGAACAAAAAAAAAAGTGATTTAGGGTAAATGGCATTTCCCATAAAAGATTAAAGAGAAAGCATTATGTGTGCAAGGAGACAATATTTCAAAATGCAACACAATGAAGTTTGTTGGTATATTCGTTGCATTAGCATTTGTTTATACTCATTACGAGGAGAAACACTCAGCCTACAATATACCAGCCTCACTGATTTATTGTAGCCATAAATGTGTCCTCACTTTGTTTCAGTTTCCTGCACAGCACTGCCATGCAATCAAGCTTTAATTATGTAATTGTAACCTGTTGTTGACTTTAAATCTTTCCTTTTGGTATTTTTTTTTTTCGTTTCTCAACTGGATGGATAAGGCGGAGGAATGTGCAGTGAAAAGTTGAAAGAGTGCTTTAATTAATCCCTGTCACCTCTCCTCCTTGCTGTGATCTGTGTTCACCATTCAGTGAGACATTACCATGGAAACAGAGTTCACTAGTTAGATTTACTCAGACATATTTATGAGTAAAAAGTGACCATTTTACTAGACAAATAGACAGTTCGCAGAAGAACAAGAAAATATATGTAATTTCATTTCTAAATATATGTCAACCAGGAGTGAACTTTCGTTTGGATGAAAAAAACAGAGTAAAACTTACAATGTGCTGTGTTGATGGAAGTGCCCTGACAAGTAATGGCTCCTGGCCAAAATACACACAACACCTCCAAAGTGACTGACTCCACAGTCAGAAGTTTTAGAGCTTAAGTTTTAGAGCCTCAAGCCACTAAAATTCATTCAAATACGCCACATTTTGCGTAGAGTCTATATGCAGCTGGCAGACATTTTATTGTTGCAGACATGCTCAATTTTCTTATATTATTCTCATATTAGATTCATTTTCAGAGGAGGTCCGGGTCACAGCTGACTGTCCCTGCTCATCAGTCATGTCTTATGTAATAGTTTTACTGGAGGATTTCACACGTGTAACAGTTGTGTGGTTTCTTACAACTTATATCTGCTTGACATTTATTTAAGGGAAAACATTAATGGTGATTTTTAGGTGTGATGATCATCAGTCACAATTTTTTCTTTTCTTTCATGTGTCAGTGAGTATCGGTGAACACGGAGTTGGGGGTCAGACCACACCCCCGAGGTCTCTCCAATCCTACGCTCTCTCTGGTGTGTAGATAAAGGTGGAGCGGATGCAGAGCGCACAGGACGCGCTGGATAGCAGCACAGCTGGACAGATGTGGTAGGTGGGTGAACCCGCCGCCTTGTTAAACTTGTACAGCTCGACCTATGGAAAATAATAATAATAATAATAATAATAATAACAATAATAAAACGGACAGTGACTCCGAAGATTTGCTCCTGCTGTGAGTTTTTTAACACTTGGGCTACAAGATCTGCGCAAAAGGCAAAAACACCCAGCACATGCACGTAAGTTTTTTTTTTTTTTCTTGTTTGGTTGTATCAGATTATATTCTCATGGTTACATCAACAGTGAACTGTGCGTAATATCTACACATGGCAACATCGTCACATGTGGGGAAGAATTTTAAATTGTATGGATATTCACTATGATCTGGCTGCAGAACAAGAAAAATTAATAATTAATAAACGCTTACGTTTGTGTGGACATGTTCTAAACGTTTGAACGTCCTTTTCTCTTTATTATTTATACTGCATTACTTTTGCCTCGTTATTTAAATTACTATATATATATTAGTTTTACCTTAAAACAACCAAAGACTATGCTTCTGTACTCTGTAATTTTAGTTTTGCTTTAACAACCTGATCTGTGCACATGAAAGTTTACTACAGACCATGTTTACATCAACATTAATGTCAGATAAACCAACAATATTCTTCTCCTTGTGGCTCCGGATAATGGCTCCATTTCTATGGAATTAAACATCAGGAGACAACAGAACAAATTACTTTACTATACATATCCTGTGATTTGTTAATGGTCTCTTTTATATTAATAGTGAATAGTTAGAGATACTAAACAGACATTGTTGTGCCCAACTGATAAAAAAAGATGCTGCCAATTACTTTTTCATTGAACATTTTGTTACTGATTAAGACGCGCTGGGTTGTAATCCATTTGTTCATGACTTCTTTATCTCTAAAACTCCAATTTCAAAATATACATATGGTTTTGGCCTGTAGTGTTTTACTGAGGAACAATTTTATTTTGGACCCTCACATCAAAGATGCATTATATGTGACTGTGGTTAATGAAAAAATAATAGTTTTTACATAAAATATTAATCTAAAGAAAGAAACCACATTTCATTTTTTTTCCCTAAAAGACAAATTCCAAATATAGGACATTGAGCTTGTAGCTTGTGTTTGAGTATTATAATCTTTCTATGCACTTTAGGAAACATGCACAGCAGAAATTAGTCAAATGTACTGTAGCCCTGTTTTCTACATTTGATGGTTTCATCCTTCCACTTCAATAAATTCCAAAGCAAATGATGCTTCTCTATAGTCATATTACTTCCTCTTGATGAGCTGCCATATTATTCATTCATGGGATGTTTGTGTTTGCCTTGCCAATGTGTTGGGATGATTTGCGCCCACCTCATGGCCCGTGACTCATCCATCGTGTACCATGTTGATTCCCTGTTCTTGTTTTACAGCACTGCTTTTTACAACACTCACAGTGGTTGAGCAGAATGTTTGTTCCTGCGCGAGCCTCAGAAAATGGACACTACTCCGTGTAACTCTGAGGTGAACATGTATCACCTGACGACAGACCACCAACTGAACACCACCAGCAATTGCTCTTTTACCCCATCCAACTGGACAACAGGCAATGACACCCTGCTGCTGCCCTCATTCACCACAGCAGCAAAAGTCAGAGTGATTATTACCTTCATTCTCTGTGCCATATCTGCCTTTTTGCAACTTGGCCGTGCTGTGGGCGGCATATAGCGATGGGAAACGCAAATCCCATGTCAGGGTGTTGATAATCAATCTGACGGTGGCTGACCTGCTGGTGACGTTTATCGTGATGCCTGTGGATGCTGTGTGGAACATCACAGTCCAATGGCTGGCTGGGGATTTTGCCTGCAGGCTGCTGATGTTTCTTAAGCTGCAGGCGATGTACTCCTGTGCATTTGTCACTGTAGTGATCAGTCTGGATAGGCAGTCGGCCATTCTCAACCCTCTGGCTATCAGTGAGGCCAGAAAGAGGAACAGAGTGATGCTGTCTGTGGCGTGGGGCATGAGCATCGTGCTGTCAGTCCCTCAGGTATGGTCACATGGTCACGCAGCCAAAAACACGGCTACATGGATTTAATCAAACTAAAAACAATGTCCTGTAAATTATGTTGATGTTTTACACAGAAACATGACCATTTTCCATTTTTTGGGGTTAACATGATATAACATGATTTGAATGATAAGTAATTCTTTCCAAAGACAGAGAAACCCGGTGACAAAAATGTATGAAATGCCTCAACCTGAAGTAGACGGTTCCAACAGTAACAAGATCTCCTTGCTCATTAATATTAAAATTAAATTCAATTTATTACTAATTTATTAAGTAAACACTTGCACATTTAAATGGAAATGAACGTCTATGCTCAACCAAAAGGTGTAGTCGAAGCTTATTCAAGCTTCTGTGAACCTTGAATAATGATAAAGACCAGAATCCTGCAGATTTTTGTCTTCATCTCTCTGGTTAACAAGCATTAGATGTAACTGGTATGGAAATTATCTGATGAATCTGATGATAGGAGATAGTAAAAAATATACACTGCCTTTTTTTGTGACTTTTACCTGGATAGGTACCCCAAGAGTTGAACTGTTTATGTGCAACCTTTGGTGAAACAATGAATGTAGATATAACTGATTGTTACATATCATTAAGGGTCGGAAACCACTGCTTTAAAGTCACTCTCTCTGACCACAGATGTCAACTAGCAGCACTTGTGGAAAACTGTAGCATCTGTATGACCAAATAACCCCCACAGGTTGGAAAAAGTGTTTTCTATCAGGCTGCCTTCTACATTTCATATCCCGTCACAAGCCAGAGTAGCAATAGATGCTAATAGAACCGTAATGTGTCAGCCAGCAGTGTCTTTTGTCTCATGTTATTTGATTGAAAGTGGCTTTCATAATATTGCTTATTTCTCCTCTTAGATTTTCCTTTTTCACAACGTGACCATCATCCAACCGGAGGACTTCACTCAGTGTACAACGCGTGGAAGTTTTGTCATTCGCTGGCACGAAACAGCCTACAACATGTTCACTTTTTCCTGCCTGTTTCTGCTGCCGCTGATCATCATGATCACCAGTTACACGAGAATCTTCTGTGAGATCTCCAAACGACTGAAAAAAGACGACCGTAAGTCAAAGCGGAGGCTGAAGCTCAGCTGACCAGGCTATATGAGTAATTAATGCTTGTGTAACTTAGCAACGTGCTGATGCAAACCATGTTCCTCTGTCGTCTGCAGAAGCACATTTCTAAAAGCAGAACTGCTTTTAGAAATCTGCTTTTTTAGATCAAATCCATTTTGTTTTTCACTCTACTCTAGAACCTTGTGATTTTCTAGCAGCTGAGATTTAATCACCTGAAATGGTTGATTTGCCCAAATTACAAAAAAATGCATTTTCTTACTTTTTTTTTTACAATGATGGTGGATGTAAGCTTGTTTAAATTGTGCATCATGTTTGTTTGTTGTAGTAAGGTTGTGGATACGATACACCAGGTCTTTCTGTTGGTCCAACACTTTGATCCTGATTGAAATATCTCAACAACTATTAAATGGATTACCATGAGATTCCTGATCCCCACAGGGTGAATCCTACAGACTATGTTGGAAAAAAATGTTTTTTTTACACTTAAGATGAAGTAAACCTGGTAAATGTTGTACTTGCTTAACAAAAGAAATCAGCTGAAAGCACCACTAGTGTTAGTGCAGTGTAGCGTGAGTGAGAGTTTGCTTAAACTTTAAATTTCAATGATGTTAGCAGAAACACACCTGACCCCAGAAAGCAAAGCTATTATCAACATGTTAGACTAAGTGAGATTTTTTTGTAATTTGAGGGAGCCAACTTTCTGGTATATAATTTTATCTTGCTTTTATAATATTACAACTAAAGGAAAAGCAAATGTATTTAGCCATCCTTCCTCTACTATAACACCTTAAGAGTGAACCACTAAAAGCATACAGGGAGGAAGACTTATTATCTCTTTTTTGCTGAAGCTGGATGTAAAATGCAGTACCAGCACTACATGTAACTTATTTCAAATCATTTATTGTTTGCTTGTATCAAGCCATATATAATGTGTTTGTTTTGTTTCTCTCATCTACTCTGTCCCCAGTGCACTCCAATGAAGTACATTTACGCTGTTCAAAGAATAACATCCCCAGAGCGCGGATTAGGACGCTGAAAATGAGCATTGTAATTGTCTTGTCCTTTATTATCTGCTGGACTCCGTACTACCTGCTTGGTCTGTGGTACTGGTTCTTCCCTGAAGATCTGGAAGAGAAGGTTTCCCACTCTTTAACTCACATCCTGTTCATCTTTGGTCTCGTCAACGCCTGCCTGGACCCCATCATCTACGGACTGTTCACCATTCACTTCCGCAAAGGGCTGCGCAGGCAATTCTGTAACGCTACTGCAGCATCTGACCTGGATAATAACACTGTGATAACTGGATCTTTCACTAGCACAGCCAATTCTCTACCACTGAAAAGACAAGTTAGTCCTGTCAGTAAGGAGGGGTTCAAGCTGTGCAGTGATAACCACAGCAAAGCAGAGTCAGCATCTCAAAGGAGCAGCTCTTTAATAGCAGACAATGACGCAGGAGGAGACCTAAACCAGTTCAACCCTGAGAGCATCTTATGAGGAAAGCAGTGTTTACTACTCTTGTATAACTATTATATTTATTGTTAATTGTCTGACTGCTTATTATGTGTTAATTTGGCTTACCTCATAAAAATACCTCTGTACAAAACCAAAAAGTCAACGCCAAAAATCTGCCACAAGCTGGGAATGAGAGAACTTTTCCTATTTCCTACTTGAGGAGAAGCTTCATGAAGGAGTGTTTATCTTCTCTGTGAATTGTAATTTGAAGTCATCTGGAATTAAATGTATTTACTGGATGAGTGTTTATTGTGACTGTTGCTGCTGGAAATATCTCAAATTAAATCGAAGCCTGGGGGTGGAGAAATTGACACACACACACACACACACACACACACACACACACACACACACACACACACACACACACACACACACACATATATACATATATACATACATATACATACACATATGCATGTGTAACTATAAGCACATGTACTAATGTTTCAGAGCAATGTTGTACAATTTGTGTGCAGATCTTGCGAACACACTTCTAATAAATATTTTACTGATATGTAGCAGTAGGATCCCTGCAGGGAAGCTGCCTATAATCAGTGATGAGTCATAGCATTCAAATAGAAAAGGCAATTTCTACTCCGAGATTTGTTCTGAACAAATGATGATTATTGCGACAGGTAGATTCATGCGCAGAGGCTACGTCATCTCATCCAGTCAGTGAAGATGATAACAGGAACCTCAAGGGCAGACAATGGGAGATCAATGTAACATCAATGTAACATGAAATTTCAACCTCAGCCTTCTTATTGAGCAGTGGAGCTATTAGGTGTGAATTATTATTAGTTTATGCCCCATAAGAGAAATAATATAACTATATATATATATATATATATATATATATATATATACAAAACCTGTCACTGCAGCAGTAATAACTGTATATATATATAATAGCAATATTTCACAGGGGCCCTCCAGGTTTTATGTGTTTGTGTGAAAATGTTTCTACATCATGTCCTACTGTGGCTCCAAGCCATGACCATCTTAAACACAGATAAGAAATTTAATCCATTCTCTAAACTAACACATTTTTCCTCTGTTTCATTAACCTTCCTGAATGTGAAATGGAATATAACAAATAATTTAAAGATAGAGAAAAAAACAGTTTGCTAAAGGGGAAGCAAGGGAGAAAAAAAGATGAGCGGCTGATGTGACTTGTGTTGACTCAGTTTTAACTGGGGGAATCGACATGGTACGTGCTGTGGATTACGCTTCATCTTAAAGAGGTTTTCAGTCAGACTGTGTCTGTTTCGGTGTCACCAGAAACCTGTGTATGAGAAAAGCCGTTTTTTATCAGCTGAGGTTATATGAAGGTAAAGGTACACGGTTCCACACACTGTGGAAGAAGCTTTGAAAGGCTCTATGCAGAAGTGACTTTTCCATCACAGCTTGCAGCTTTGATAAACATCCAGCCACAGCTTCCCGGAAAGCGCTGAGAACAGACAAAGCTCTCACCTCTAACCAAGATCCCTCAGACTCTCTCTAGTCTACACTGGTCATCTGCTGCGTTTCCAAACTCAAATAACATGCAGATTTATTCAACTCCACTGTCTTCCAAGATCTCAGTGTTATGCTCAACAATGAATCTGGGCTTTTAAGATGTATGTTTTTTCTCCTATAGGTTACGCACGATCTTGGAAAATAGTGGTAACAGTGGTTTTAAATGTCACAGGTCTTGTTCAGGTATCACGTAACATCAATCCAGGCATGCCTCGCTTGTAGTATTTCTGCAAAATAGCGGTCCAGAACAACCTCCTTTTTTCCTTTTGGAGGCAAAAAGTCAAAGTTTTATTCCTTGATTGTAAAAGTTAAGGAGAAACATTTTCACTGTAAGTTGAAAATACATTTTGGCAGACACCCACCCACACACGTCTAAAATTGAATACAACCAAGGTGGAAGAAATCAGAATCTTTTACTTAAAGGTGACAAAGAATCGAAAACTGTTTCAAACTTGTCTTTGTCAGGAACGAAAGGCGAAAAGACAAGGAGCGAAAAGTGCTAGAAATTCTGAACATCTCTTTTTATAGAAATTCCTCTTTTAGAAATGTCCGCTAGAAATTGGGTCAATTTCAAAAACAGTTGTTTGTGACGTAAAATATATCTCACTGTCCCTCCACTCTGATTCTATTCCCTGGTGATTAGCTGTAAAAAGACGCTCTGTCCATGTTGTCCTGAAGCCGGCGAAGTTACATTCATCTGAGTGACAGTCAAGTGCTTGCATTTCATAATGAGGTTGCCAGATAAGACTGAATTAGGTACAAAACCACGCGGTTTCCATTTCAACCCAGTAACTGAGTCATTGGCTGCTGTGGGGGAGGGTGTTAAATTGATCAAACTGCAATTGGTGAATTACTCCAGGAAAAAATAGGATCTGCCAATAGCAGCAACAATAGAAACAAGCTTACTTTGCTTCATTAGCTAAATAGAAAAAAATGTATAATCTCGATGAGATGTTTTTATCCCCTATAGGTGGGAGGGATTTATTCTCATTCACCGATGTGTAAACACACATACATACATACATTTTGTCATAGGTGTCTTACATAACATTACATAGATTTGCATTGATTTCGTGGAGTCACACTAATTGTAGCCACTACTTGCCTGACCCTGAACCTTAACAACTGACCCATAAATCCCACTGACCCCAACACGTGAACTTTTAAATACCCAAGTGCAAGTGTGTCACAACAGACTTAATTAAAACTAAAAAACAACACGGCAGGCTCGGCAGATACAGACAAGGGTGGGAATGTGTGGGGACATTCTCAGTTTTACATTCAGTAAGACTGTTTTTTAAAAATCTGTTGGAAAATTATAGAAGTCTATCAGTGTAGATTTAAGTATGTGTATAGCAACACAACAGAACAAAACATAAAGGAGGCACTGATGTATTGTCCTTATTATTTTTTGCAGCACAAAGCTGATACTGACAACAACACATGCCAAGTTCTTTGCATAGAGCTCCTGTATTTTCATTATAATCTTGATGATGTGTGGTTCTTTCGGGATCAACCCTCAGTGAAGCTTATGGAAATTCACATCGCCTCTCACACAGATTTCCAAATCATTATCAGTATCAGATTCTCGGATTTTCAGAGAGAAGTCACAGTAAGATCAATACAAATGATGCAGCGACGTAGATGAATGTCTCCTCATCAACAAGAGCTGTGTGCAACAAACGCAATAAGTGCACAACATTTAATCATAAACTAGTAATCTGTGTTGTGATAGATTACTATTGTCCTACTCTGAGAGCCCATTTACCAGTTGTTTTCATCTAATTTCTAATCTAATTTTCTTTGTTACTCCATGATGGCACTGTTAAAAGTCTGATTATTTTCACTTGTATTTGAACGTGTCAGATATAAAACAATAGCGCTCAGCAATTACGCACAAGTTTCTGGACTTAGTTTACCATAACAAAATACAGTGAGTGATCATTTTTATTAGGATCATATCAAATTATAGTCAGTAGACAAAAGAATATATTCAAATTCTTGTATTTCCATGAAATTATTTGTTGTAACAATGACATACATAGGTGTGTAAGAACATACCTCTTCCTCTTCTTTCGTTGCAGAACTGCTTAAACCAAAACCGTCGCAGTACGAACAGTCAAAGCACTGAGTGAGTATCTTTTAAAAATGTTGTACATTGACTGTGTCATCTGACCTTCAAAACATTAAATATGAGACATTCAAGGACCCCAGAGCCAGCATCATTTTAATGTTCAGCGACTGAGATCAGCCTCAGTATATTGAGCCTGAATACACTTTTCAACATTCATATTACAATTGACCTTCTAGCAATTTTTTTTAAATTAAATATTAAACACTAGAAAGAAAGTCATCCGTTTCTAGTTTGATAAATTCAGGATCACAGTGCCAGGTCTGTGTTCGACTATACCATTGGTTGCAGTGCTTCAGCTGGATGCAGCTCTGCTGTTTCTCTCTTTTGTCTTTGCTGCAGTTTCCTGTAGTCGGCTCCACGTTTGTGTGATATCTTTGTTCCTTTCATGAACAGACAGGGCTCTTTACATAAACACATAGGAAACACATAACAAGAGACAATTTTAATACACAAAAAGAATTGATTGTGCTTTGTCTTGGCAGGGAAATCTGGACATCACATATTCAGATTATTAAAATATAAAGAAAAAAATTAAATAACCTTTGTTGAAGGTAGAGACTGCAGGTTTCTTCCAGAGAAACAAAGCTAAATATTTCTTGTTGTTTTGAAGAGACTGGGGGTGAAACGATGTACTGCTTCAAGATGTCAGATTCTCCAAAATGGAGTTTGAAAAGTTGACTCTGACTGTCTTCAGAAGACGTGCTGTTGATGGGATCTGGATCACCTGCGTGACACATGAAAGCGTTTGATTACGGCATTTGTTCTGTTCCATGTTAACATGTTTGTGCAGTCTTCCTGTTACACATCCACTTCAATATGAAGTTGACTGGAATGTCAAACCTCATCAAAACTATTCATCCAGCTTTGATCTGGATTTACCTCGTATAAAGAAAGTTTGCTGTTTGATGTTCAGAGCATAAACGGGATTGCAGGGAGTAGCAATCAGATGAGTTTTGGGGGGAACCAAGCAGCAAAAAACGGTTCTGTTGATGACGTCTCGAAGGAAAATTTTTCCATTTCTTTGTACCTCAAGAAACTAGTTGAACAGAATTGGCACAAAAAAAAAACAGCAGGGTCAAAGGAAAACAAAATTATGATGCTGTTGGGATTAATTCTTCAGTGTTCCTACCGTGTTCTGTAGAAATGGCACAGATGCAGTGATAGTTGGGAGATCTCCAGTGTCTTTTGGCCTTTAGTAGTAACATTATAACAGAGGAAATAATGTGATGTTTATCATCTGATTTAGATTCTTTTGATATGGTACAAGTGCATTTAATTACACTAACTCAGAACCTTTCAGTGAGCAGCTTTGTGCAGGGTTGTGTTCCTCGTCCTGTGGCGACTGTGTGAATTGCTCCGCTTTTACACACCACCAAAAGATGGACATCTGCAGTAAAAGTCTGGGAAACATCAGCGGACACAGACCAGTAATCCACAAACTGGATCCTGCAGAAGACACTGTCTGCTGACATTAAGACAACAGACAGCGGAGACCCTGAGCGAAACACAAGAAAATGACAGACAAAGAGAATCAAACAAGCCATAACTGACAAATACCACAAACCTCTGACCAGCAAAATTCAATTTTAGCTTCAATTATTAGCAGTCAAATGCACACAAAACAAACTGATTCAGCCTCATTATTGCTTTTCACCCAAATTTATCTTAGGGGAATCCTAATTATAACTCACATCACACTGAGACGACTCGATACTATTCATTGAATCGTGCTTTAATTTGCACGCTTGTGTGTTGGGGGGTATTTGACCTCAGAGTTTTCATTTGAGTCAGTGATGTCAATGATTACTAAGAGGAAGGCGCCTTTGTTCTTGTTGGTATTGGTTATGATTGAAAAAAGTAATAGTAAATGATTATGGACTTCTGGCTAGATACTGATGCATACAGCTATTAAATGTTTCTCGTATTATACAGTTATCTCTAGGCACTTCTGAAGATAACTGCTGTTTGTAAATTTCTTTTTCTTATCGTCACTTCTAAAAGACAGCTCATGATTATAAATGAGGGATGGAACAAGAATCCACTGGTAAATCAAAGGTCTGATCTCATTCTACTCCACAACAGCTCAGCTCAGTATTGACATTACCGCTGCACCAATCTGCCTTGGGTGATAGTTTTATTTTTATCATGGCAGCAGCAATTATGGGCTTGTGTTTCATATTAATTACAGACTATTTGACAGACAGATTACCTATTTGACAGTCAGTCATGTCAAAAAGTAAAAGAAAAATGTATTTATATACTACTTAGTGAAGAAAGGGAAGATTGGTGATTTACCACTACTTTTTGAGTAGCTTATAAACAAAACTACTGACATCCTGATAACAGTGGCACAGTTAGGAAAGTGTGAAATTACCAATATATATATATATATATATATATATATATATATATATATAGAGAGAGAGAGAGAGAGAGAGTTCTCAGTTGCAAGAAATGTAAAATAATAAAACAACACTGGAATTATGTTTAAGGAGGAATCTCACTATGAGATTTGTTTACCAGATTGTCTATCCCAGACACAAACCAAACCGTTGCTGAGGCCGAGAGCAATGAAGCGGCTGCATCTATTAACAGCAGAGCAGAGTATTTCTGATGCGTTTGGCCACAACACATCTGGCATCGGTTCAACATCTGCTTGAAAAAAAATAGAAGAGTTAAATATACAAAAATGTACGACTAATGCTCTTCCAAGTACGAAAATCAAAGTGAACATGAACTCCCG
The DNA here is from genome assembly GCA_016801845.1 of Polydactylus sextarius. NCBI lineage: Eukaryota > Metazoa > Chordata > Actinopteri > Polynemidae > Polydactylus > Polydactylus sextarius. The sequence goes on from CM028906.1 coordinate 18,076,578, forward strand.
TCAACGCACACAGTCTGTCTCTGAACAACTAAATATTCTACCTGGTTTGTTCTTTGGTGTTTGCAGCAAATACAGAAGAAGATTATGACTGCCAGTCCACCACATGCAGACAGCAACAGGCAATTCTGCTGATAAAAGGTCAGAGATTAAAAATGACATTAATAGGAGCAAGGCCTGTCCCTACAGACTTGAAGATGCCTTTATAAGGGATTTAATGGATATGAGAGATAAAATCAGCAGGGCAGCATCCTTGTTCCTATCAGGCTGCTATTTACCAAATTCAAATATTTCTTGAACAGAAAGATTTGAATTGCAGTCTGTTACTTTTACATTTTTACTAGAAAAGCTTAGTAGTGGCCCATTGTGATTTACATCGTCCTTCATCATAGAAAATGCACATATTTAACACTAAAATGCAAGAGAACCCAGCACCACCCTCCTTCAATACAAACCTGGCTGTGACTTTGTTTTACTGTCACCAGGCAACTGACCGCAAGGCAGTAAAAAGTGCTGAGTGCAATGTCTGAAAAAAGTAAATGTCCTTGTGAGAAAGCTGCATTTAAATTACACGATATGTATGATTCATAACCTATCGAACCATTTGGTTAATGTACCTTGGGCTTTCATTTGATTCTTTTGTTTTTTCTTCATCTTCATATAAAGACTGTTCCTCCCTCTGTTGACTTCTGGCGTATTCGTCAAAAGACAAATAGTGTGTTAAAAAGTCTGTCGTCTGCACCTTATCTGGAGCCTCCAGTTCTGTTTCTGTAAAAAGCAGAAACATGGCAAGACTTTGACATGAGAGTGGATGGTCCACAAGTCCACTTGAGAGTGGATACACTCTCAAGTGGACTATGTTTTTATATTTTTCCTTCTTTTCTAACAAAAAAAAAAAAAAAAAAAAGTAAGAAAAAGTATGTGAACCTTTTCGAATTTCATGGTTTTCTGAATAAATTTGTCATAAAATGTGATCTGATTTTCATCTAAGTCAAGGCTATTGACAAACAATGTGTCTAAAATAATACGACATTTTTTTTTATCCTTCATGTCTTTATTGAGAACAACCAAAAAAACCTCATAGTGCTTGTCGGAAAAAGTATGTGAACCCTTGAGTTAATGATCTCAAAAAAACTAGGTTTTAGCTTGTTAAGATAGTGAGTTTGGAGGTTTGGACTACAACTACTCTGACTGATAAAAATCCCTCAAACTTTTGAAGTTTGCTCTGCACAAGAGCTTTCAGAGGATCTACGATCAAGACTTGTTGATTTACATAAAGCTGTCAGGGGCTATGAACATATTTCAAAGACTTTAGAAGTTCACCAGTTAGGCAAACAATCTACAAGTGGACGCCCAGTCAAAATGACAGCAAGAGTACAAGGAAGAGTCATCAATGTGGTAACGAAACACCCCGAATGACAGCCAAAGATTGGAAGGCGTCATTGGAACTGGTAAACATCTCTGTTCATGAGTCTACAACACGTAAAACATTGAACAAGCAGGATATCTATAGCAGGACACCATGAAGGAAGCCACTGCATGTCTGAAGTTTGCAAAAGAGCACAATGACACTCCACAGGGATATAAGCAAAACATTTTGTGGACTGATGACACTAAGATTGAACTATTTGGAAAAAAAAACAAACAGCACTACATCTAGCGTAAAAAAGACACGGCATATCATCATGAAATCATCATCCCAACCGTAAAATTTGGTGGAAAACATCATGATTTGGGCCAGCTTTGAATCACTGAGGGGAATATGAATTCCCAAGTATATCAGACAATTCTTCAGGATGATGTGAGAATGTCTGTATGTCAGCTCAAACTATGTAGCAGGTGGGTGATGCAACAGGACGACGACCCAAAACACTGGAGCAAGTCCACAACAGAATGGCTCCAGAAAACAAAATCTGCCTTTTGGAGTGGCCATGTCAGAGCCCAGACCTCAACCCAATAGAGATGTAAGGATTGACTTGAATGCCAGGAAGAATGGGCTCAAATTCAATTTTTTGTTACATTGTTTGTCAATAGCCTTGACTTAGATGAAGATCAGATCACATTTTATGACAAATTTATTCAGAAAACCATGAAATTCCAAAAGGTTCACATACTTTTTCTTGCCACTGTACATGCTCTTTTTGATGATGTTGGAAAACAATTCAATTTACCTGTTGGAATTTTGGGTGGCTTGATTTTAGCAGCCACTGACAAAGGAGACCAACTGACATCCACATCTCCAGAAGAGTTTGATTGCTGAATATTTGGGAGAAAAAAAGACTAATGTAACATATGATGCAATATATTCCCATCGTATAAAATTTACAAAGGATTTGTAACTCAATAGCATACAGTTATATTTGGCAGAAATTAAATTAACAAATAAAAAGCAACAAAACATAAACAAACAAACAAACAAAAAGAAATTGCCAGGCACATGCACATTCAAACAGTAGTTCACAAGCGAAATTCTGTATTAATGAGATTAAATTACATAACAATACCTGCTTCTGTGACTCTGCCATCTCCAACTCTTTCAACCAGGTTTCTGTGGGGAGGTGATAGACTTCGAGCCACACGTTGCTGTGGCCTGACAGGACATGTAAAATTCATGTGTTTTGGTATTTATTGAAAGTCTTAATTAAAAATTAAATATGAAAATAGCTGAGGTTAGGTCCATACTTACAACTGACTGACACGGCTCCAAAATTTCCTCCTTGAGAAAGTTCAAACGTCAAGCAAATGCTCCGCTTGTTGACATCCTCCTAATAGTAACAGGTCTTTTTAAATCTCTCTTTTGAAATATTTTAGCAATTTTTCAATACAGCCAAAATAAATAAAAAAAAAAAAAAACATTATACTAAAAAATACACATGATGTTTGGTAAAACAATACTAAAAAATAACTGGATCTATGCGTAACTGGTACAAATTTCAACAACACATGAAAAACTCTGGAGGCTGGAGAACAAAATATCAGTACAGTGTAAATAAGAACAACAATACACACCATGATGTTAACAACACTGAGGAGGTAAATGTTGTCACAGTGAAATGCAAAGATTCTGGCAACACCTGCAGTGACAGACAATAGCAGCTGAAAGAATCACAATACATTTTTAATGAAGTACACTTTCTGAAAACCCCTTACAAGTTTCCAGTTTTAACTTTTCTTTCCTCAAATTCACAGCTGTCATTGTTTCTTTTAAACGCATCATAGGCTTTGTCAACTGTAGAAAACACGACAATCTTTCATGCAGGACAGACATAATAAACACAAACAAACACTGATTAGAAGCATGGTGGTTGATTAGTGGCGTACTGCTCACCCATATCATCAATAGTGCCAAGTAGATAGGCTGTCTCAGCCATCTTCGTCATTTGAATAGATGTAATTTCCACTGTGTTTCTCAGCCAGTTGGCAACACTCATCAGAGAAGATGCATCCCACACAGACAAGCCCTGAGAGTGACCCAGACTGAGGTACCTGCCATCCTCTGAGCATGCAAGGCAGTTAGTGTTCTCTGGAAGCTGGAAGATAACACACAGCTGTCAAATATCAATACCTATGTTTCTCGCCAATCACTACACATACTTTCATTCAACATTCAGTCTATTTTATCACTTTGTGTCTGTAAGGGACACGCTGTTTTGGACACATTCTTGAATTAATTTGATAATGATTTCCATCATGAACATGTACCTGTGTCGCACTGAACAGCTCCAAAGTTTCCCCTCCTGATTTCTCTGCTTGGCATGCATCTCCCATTTCTGAATAAACAAATAATAATAATAATACATGTAAATTTGATGCAACACTAATATGACTGGGTAAAAGATTACAGGTAGTTAATCTATAGTTGTCACTCCTCAGACCTGACACTTCTCCCAGGCAATATCAAACTACACATTAATACACTGGTGTTGGGAGTATTGATCTTTAACTTCAGTAATATGTCAGCAACATAGTGATTATACGGTAATTACACGTCCATTTGTATCAACTAGCTACATATAAGGTACAACAACAAAAGTATAATCACATTATACTTACAGTATCAAAACTAGAAATGGTCTTTATGAAGAGTGTTATATGTGGGATAACATGGATGTAAATAAATAAATAATGGGGTGGGTTTAGAAACAAAATCTGCCTCAAACTATAGGGAAGTACATGTTTCTGCGTTGAGTTCAAAGCGAGATTACCTGTTAGCTGTTAGCAGCTGTACCTAGCAGTTAGCACCGACGCGTCACACAAAACAAGTAGACATGTAGCTAACTAAGTTAACTAAGAGCATGAAAAGAACTCGTGGCTACTTCTGGTTAACTGGGTTAGCTATATCAAAAATATAATTTCCGTTTTTTTTCTTGTAATTAATCGAGCAACGTTTTACCTTAATTTGTCAGTTTGCTACTGTCGCACTAGCAACTTCCCTGTCGTCATGACAACAGCGTCTCCATGGACGCACTGTTGCCAGGTACCTGGAGGTGTGCGAGGAATCTTAAAGGGACCGCGGCGGTTTAAAAATAAACCATCTAAACCAGCCAGTAATCCCAAATCAATACAGTACAATCAATTCTTTATTTATTTGTTTGTTTGTTTGTTTTTTTTTTTTTTTACCGAATAAGAGAGAAATAAAAACCATGCTTAAATCTTACCTCCTACCAGTCACTGATTAACGACTTCAGATATCAGTCAAACAGGATTGTCACATAAGATCCATATGCACTATCAATATTAATATATCAGGGTTTGTTTTTCTCAGATCAACTGTAAAATGAATCAATAAGGAAATATGTCAGAAGCTGCAGAAGTGTGTGTTTATGCATTTGTACTTGTGTAGCAACAGTGTTTTGGAATATTAAAAAAGAGAAAGAAAAACATCAATCATACTGAAGCATTTATAGTAAAATAATTTCACTTTGGAGGCGTTTTGGTAGATTTGCAGAGGTCTGCATTACTGAACAGTGATGTGATTAAAGTAAACAGTGAAGGTAGGCTAACTGTCTGTAAAATTCAAAGAGCAAGGCTTATAAGACAACCAAAGCACAAACTTTGATGTTTTTATTCTTTTGAACTTTGTACAACAGGAAATGAGAAAGTATACATTTGTAAAATGCAGTTCACAACGCTCTCTGACTCGTCTGTGAATAATATAAGGTCTTCCCTTCCTCAGGTATGCAGTACATTAAAAAAACACCTACTGTGCAGTACACACTGGTGCCTTGTAAATGCTCAGCACCAGTCCAAAAAACAAAAACAAAACACCTTACGAACCTTTAATTGTAGCTTGTGATTAAGACATGCAAAGATAAATAAAATTCATTTAGTGATTTTGAAACAAATCTTGTCTGTAGGACCAGTGATTCTTTCATCATAGTCTATATCCTGCAGATAATTATAGTCTTCATTCAAACAACTGTCACCAATATAGCTTTCTTCTCCTTAAACATTTCCATAATTACCACCCACAAACTAAAAATGATTATTGTTTATTTCATTGTGGATTTTTTTGCTTGAAATAAAGAAGAAATCACTGAAACTGGCCCTCCAATCATCTTTAATGATTGGAAAACCATCTGCAAATAGGAATATCAGTGATAATACAGACTAGATATATTCCCAATGATAAATGCAAAACCATCCATTAGCCATACAACTAATGGTTTTGAGAGTCGCAGTTGGGGGTGGGGTGCCAAGGTCAATCCCAGCTGACAGTGGGATATAGGTGGGGGTACACCGTGGAAAGGTTACATGTCTATTACAGGTCCCAATGTCAGCTGGAGATAACATCAGACCTCCACAGGGATTACAAATGCAACTGCTGAGCAAGCTACACCTTCACAGCAGGTAATAGTGTGCACTAAACAATTATTAGGATACAATGTGTGATATTTCCTCTAAAAAAATAATATTGAAACATGTGAGAAAAGCCACTGTTGGCATCCATTCAAACAGTGAAATGGCAGAGACAAGTTTAACAGGTAACATAAGGCAGATGAGCGTGGGTAATGACTCCATGTTGATATTGGCAGTTTGAAGACTTTTGTCCTATAAAACTGTAATCTTAAGGCTTCTACGTATATCATAGACTTTGTGATAACATCCCGGTATGAAAAACTGTAAGCACAATGAAATTACAACCTGAATGGCAGTTTCACAAGCCTGCAGCCCCCTGTTTTTTCAAACTGAGTTTAGTGCAAAAGACCTGAATGGGCGCTGATTATTATCTATAAAATGAAGGATATAAAACCCTCCAGGTTAGTATTTAAAATACCCAAGTACCACAACTAGATATGATGTAGCAAATGTACACTTTTAATAATAAGACCAACGATAGGGGGTAATTCTGAAATTACTGACTGTACACCATAAAGTCCTCACTTTAGTATCAACTCCAATTCCATAATGCAGGAGAACACGAACCACTACATAATGTACCACCACGTTTTGCATCTTATTCTCGTAGTGTATAAGGGTCTTTTCTTCTTTACAATGCACATTATGAATTTCAGACCTGTTTTATGTATTGGGTGAAGTGGATTGGATGAATATTTAGAAGACTTCAGGGCCTTAATCCAGTGACTCGTATCAGACAGAGACAAAGCGTACAATATGTTTTGCTAGCTGAACCTTTCATCTGCTCATAACCTCTCCCACCTCACTCCTCAAGCTGCTTGGATACAAACACTTTGATCTAACAAGATCTGACACTTCAAGCTGAGGAAACCAACAACACATGATAGAGAAAGGCAGATTAAAAATAAATACATCAGTAGTTTGAAGCAAAAGGGAGAAACATACTTCCTTCCAGTAGGTTGAAATACTTTAAACTAGACTTGACGCCTTATTAACAATGTCAGTAACTGTTCTGGAGTAAGGAAAATTACCTTTCCTCACCAAGTTATTGCAGCAGCCATTAAAGAACCAGTGCGTAGGATTTAGTGACATCTGGTGGTGAAGTCACAGAAAACTAAATGCACCTAAGAGGATCAGCTCTTTGTGAAGATAAGGCATCATTCTGAGCTAATGAAAATTATACACCAACTAATAACTACGAATATTATATTCCGTCTCTGCCTATACTGCCCTCTAAATCATATATACTGGTCTTTTAGGCTAACAATTTTGGTTCCTTCACCAATCATTCGAAAGAAAGGGCTGTGGTGAATAAATACTTATATACTAGATAGACATAAGTGCATTTGGGAGACGGCGTATGCGTCATTGTACAGGTTCGATATGAATCTGCAATTGAATTATATCCAGCCATTTGAATATATTCCAGTTTCTTCTCGGCTTTCAAAATGTTGCAAAGTCAAATTTTGAATTTAGTGTGAAACATGTCGGGACCACATGCTCCATTAATGAAACAAATCAAACCCCTTACAGGTTATATTGCAAAATATCTTCATTTGAATGCATCACTACATAAATTACAGAGAAACCAATATCTCTCTTCTCTTAGAGGATGTATTATTACTATTTCACTGGTTTCTTTTAAGACATTGTTAAAAGTAAGGTGTCTGTGTCTTTGATGGTAATGCAGTGATTGCTTAAAAGTTGCTGAAAACATGAAAACATGAAGGAAACTACACTGGGAACAAGTGAAGTCATCTCACCCCATTTGCATAATAAGGTATGAAGGCTGTGTCTGTAATAAAATGGTTAAAACTTTTTTTTTTTTTTTTTTTCTTTTTTTTTTTTTTGCAGTGAGCTGCTTCAATCACATATCACGCATGAAGCAGCTTTGATATGGAATCACATGAAAGTACGGGCTGCATATTAAAATCTTTAAACTTATTAAAAAAAAAAAAAAAAAAATCAAAAATTTGCCTGAAGCTATGCTTGACTTAATTTGTCAAACACAAAGTGAATAAGTTATAAGTCATATCTCCGACCCTTTACATATTTCCAACAAAGTGGCTTACACTGACACTGTTTTAAAGAAGCTGGTTGTTACAGAAACTGTGTCACGGCATCGTGGTTGGATAGATGCCAAAAACTCATTATCCCAAGACCATCTCTGCTTCTCCCTTGGGCTTTTCACATTAACATAACAATTAATAGAAATGATAATGCAAATACAAATAGATTTACAAATACCAGAGTGATATCTGCTCTTGACTTATGATCATTAGTGTTCATAGCATCATCCTTTGTACCAGCAGAAGCAGTCTGTGTTGACACCTGCTGTTTTGTGTAAAACCTTTTGTATCACTGTCAGAGAAAATGACTCGTTTGATGCCTGCACTGTCCACGCAAAGACTGGGTTTCCACTTCAAAAAACATATGATGTAAAAATGCTGCGGAGGGGAGAGCCTACGCTACGAAGAAGCCTGAGAGACGTCATAGTCTATGATGAGTTGTTTGATGTAGGACAGTTTCTCATGGAGATACTCGCAGCGTTTCTTCTCCTCCCGGTACCCTGGGAACTTCTGTGAAAAGAGGAGAAAGCCTTTTAATATAAAAATAAAAAAATGTTTAAAAAGTGTTCACTCACTCACCCTGCAAACAAGGAATGTGGTTCTTGACAATGACATGGTGAGAACTGATGATTCAATCACATGGAGCAAAGTGCAGAACAACTTTGGTATTCTTCTTTCTTATACTATAACAAACACTTTTAATAGACCATGTTCATCAGTTCACATCTTTAGCACTGGCTCATGGTTGAGAACAGTCACACAATGACAGTACAAATATTGACACAGCAAGATCCAATACAATGTTGTTTTGTTGTTACGATACAATACAATACAAATAAATACACTTTTGTGACTGCTTCAGATATAACACAGCTGAATCTTTTATTTTAGATTAATAATAAAAAAAGTGTCCACTTTAAGCACTACAATTTATACATCTTCAAAACCGGCTTCAACAAATAATGGGTCATTTATAGTGCATTTTTGTGCAACTTCAAAGTTTAGTTGTTGATGCCAAATGCTGTTGATTAGAGAGAATATTGGCAGAAAAGCAGCAGAGCTGCAGTATGTGAGGATCCATCACACATCAGATGTATTGTCTCTTTGAGAATTCTCTCATGAATTGTTTAATTGAACACTGACACCTGTAAACACTCAAAATATAGCAAAAGCAAGAAATTTCATGAACTTTATGCGTGAAAGTTTTAATTAAAATTTAGGCTTCTCACTGCATAAACAAGGCTGTTATATGATTTCTTTAAGAAGCAGTAAAAGGCAAAACAATTAAAAAAAAAAAACATCTCAGTTGAACTTACCTTACGATATTTGTTGTACTTCTCTAGTATTTGGTCTTCCATTATCTACGTGACGAAATACATAAGATTATAAATATTAGTTTAAACAGTTTAGATAATACTATGCATCGTATCAGTGGTTATAATATACTGGTACGTGTGTGGCCACAACAGATGAGTTGTAGTTGTATCTGTACCTTATAGTCTTCTGTCCCGGGGGACAGGCTCTTGATCTTGGATCCTAGCTGAACAAACATGTGAGTAATGGTGGCGATCCGGGAGTGAAGGTCTTTGTACTCATCATACTCTGCGCAGAAATCTTCCTGGTACCTCTGACGTTGCTCCAAACTCATTATGGTGCCATAGGTGCTACAAAGACACATGCAAATAAACAGTTATGGATGAGGTACATGTCTTACTAGACCGGTTGAAATCAGAGGCTGTTCATCTTGACCAGTCTCACTGATTGTATACAACAGATTACAGCAGGGGTAGGCAAACTATTCCACAAGGGGCTGTGTGGCTGCAGGTTTTTATTCCAACCAAGTGGCAGCGCACCGGACTTGACTCATTTAATTAACTGATCTCAGTCTTCAGACAGTTGATTGGGCCCTTGACTGGTTGGAACAAAAACTTGCAGCCACACAGCTCTGCATTACATCATAAAGTGGACACGCTAAAATATTTATTTTCGTTTGATGCAATACATCTTTTTGACACTAGATGACAGCATATAACAATAATATTATGGTTTTTAAAACCCATTGAAGATGATTCAGTTGTGTAACTTTGTTGTGTAATTTATTAACTAAATGCAGGCAAACAAGTAATTTCTGTCTACTATCCTGTATCAGTGAATCCTGATGACTGAATATGGAATAAGCTGTCAAAACAGGAATGGATAATGACACTTGCACATAGTTGTCTTCACATGTTTCAAAAGACAATACAAGGTGGGGCGCCTGGATAGTCAAATGGTCATGGCGCACAACGTTGGCTTGTTTATGCCGTGCAGCTGTTCACCGGTTCGAATCCTGACCCGAGTCAAGCTTTCCTGCGTGTCCCTCCCCAACTCTGCTTCCCACTTCCTGTCTCTCTACACTGTCTCTATCACTAAAAGGCAAAAATGACCCAAAAACAATACAAAGTTTGTTAAAAGGAAGCTACACCAGTGATGCTCGATGGAACAATCGTGAGAAAATGATTTTCAGTCATGTCATGTTTTTACACTTACACCACATAATCTGGTTTCTCCTCAGAGGCCACGGCACTTGTGATGTCAGGATCTGGTTAGAAAATATCAGATAAAGACAATAACATTAGCTTGAGTTGAGTCAAAACACTCATCTACGTGACACATTGCCACTGCCTGAATATTGAGCAATGTGTTTTTGTTTTTTGCGAAAAGCCACAGTGTGAATGTGTGTGTGTGTGAGCTTGTGGGTATCAGGAGACATCTCAGCTTAGAGACCCAAAGCTCTGCTCGAGCTGTTGTTGAGTCAGTCAGCCACATAACACACTGAGGACTCAAGAGAGTCAGCTTAAGGGAGCAAACACAGACTTATGAGATAATACTGTATAAATGCACCAGCTGTGAGACAAACGGTGAAGAGACCTCACACACAATTACCACTGGTCATCTATTCAATGTGTGGTAGACTTGTTATCATGCAGGCAAGAGCAGAGAGAAAAACAGTTCAGACACATGACATATGACCAGTGTAATGCGACAGAAATACACGTTTTCAGAGTGCGATCAAAAAATATAAGAGGAATGGAGGAAAGTATCAGTGAAAGAAAAATCTATGAAGAAAGGGGTCTTACTGTCAAGTTTGTCCGGGTTCTGCTTGAAATCAGGACTTGTCTCCAACCAATCACCGCCCTGGTTGTCTTTTAATCTCTCCCGCTCCTTGTCTTTGTGCTTTTTAGATTTCTTTTTTCTGTGTTGGCCGTTTGCGAGCTGCTGGTGAGTGCAGTCAGTGTCACCCTGCGGTGGCTGATGGCTGCTTACTTTGGGTTCTTGCTCCTTGCTCTCTGAAACAGGTGTGTCAGAGGTGCTGGATAGTTTGTGCATTAGAGGGAAGCCATTGTGGCCCCCTGGTGAGCCATTCTGGTTACCAGTATGGTTAGCTGTCCTCTGAAACAAAGTCTTTGTGTGGAAGCTGGGGTTGAGGGCAGGAGTTGCATTGTCGTGTCCTCCTTTATTGTTTAAGAGTCCGTTAACAGTGGGCTGCTGTTGCAACCTCTGGTCTGCAAGTTTCTGTCTCTTAACAGCAAGCCTTTCAAGCGAGTTAAAAGGCACGGGGCGTTTCTGGGAATAAAGACAGAGGAATTACCCTCATTAATAAAACAATATATAATTATTAATTACAACTTACATTTTTTTAGTAGTACAAAGGTTAGTACAAAAAAAAAAATCACTACTTTAAAACCACCTTGGTCACTTGCACAAATGTGATAAAAACCAAAAACAAACAAAAAAACAATATGGCCATTTACCACTGGAGGATTTTTCACTGTGCTGGGTTGTAGTGTTGTATCTTCTGAGGTCCTCAGTATCGATGTGTTTGCTTGAACGTTTCTTGATTGGCTGCTGATCTGTGGCTGCAACTTCCTGAGTTGAAAAAAAAAAACATCCAATTTTAAGTGGCGTCATGGCAGAGTTATGTGGATTTACAGGAGGACTAATTAAGCTGGGCATGGAAATGATACACAGATTCTTTGTGTAGCAGGTACAGACAGGTTCTGTGTCTGAGTGCAGAGATGTGTGGGAATGAGATGATGATGAAAAAGTATGAAAAACAGAAAACAGATAATAACAGGAGCTGCCGTCTGCCTAGAGCTGTGAGATACAATCATACTGATAAATAAGAACGGTGCCATCAGCATCAAATTATTTCTGAGATTCACTACAAGTCTGCATTGACATCTTGACGACGACGAGGTCACCAGCACTGAGGAGTTGAGGACTCAGCCCTGAGGACTGAGAGACACTTGTATGTTCAAATCAAGTCAGAGAAACTAACTGGCTTGATAATGACAGAGGGAAATGTGATGATTAATTCGACGGCCTCATTTGTCCCACGCCTCTGACCCACCTGGCCAGCAGCCTGTTGATCAGCTGCCTCTCCTCATCACTGTAGCCTGGCCAATCCCTCTGCACATGCTTAAAGAAGTCATCCCTCAGCAGGTAGCTGCTGTCTTTGGGATTTACTTTTGCCACCTGAAATACAAGAAAGCATGTGATATTACTCGATAACGCCCATTAAAATGTTTTAATTTACCCAGTTCAAACAAGAGCAGAAAGCTTAACCACTTTTGAAATAAGACTGATAAAAACACACGTGACAAAACATTTAAAATCTATGGTTTTGATTCTATTGTAGATTATGTTGATTATTATTATTTATCCACATTCTTCAAAATTAAGACATTAATCATTTTCCTGCTGTAGCCTAAAGCCCCTACACATATCTGATAAAAAGTATGTTTTAAATAACCATTAATTGTAGTGCATCTTCATTACAGCTAGATACCATCATACTAAACTATTTTTCAACATGTAGTGCATATCGCAGCTTTTTTCCCAACTTTACTTCATCAAAACTTCAGCTCTTTTTTCTCTACGTGGACCGATGTGAACTGCTAATTATGTGAACTTCTAACTGGAGTTCAGGATGTGAAGGTGCCACATCTACATTCCTGAAAAGCAAAACTCTTTTTCTCCAATTTTTTTCCCATCTAAGAGTCTCAGGCCTTCTCTCTCTCTCTCACAGTGACATTAAACCTCGTCTCTAATCTCATCAAACTGCCTGCCTCAGAGGACATCTATCTTTCTGGGGCCTTCTGACAGAGCAGCCCGCCCCACTGCAAACACAATCTCTTCAGAGACAATTACAGCATCGACCTAATTACACACATGCACAGACACAAAACCACATGCACGTACACACATCAACAAGCACACAGACTAACACATACACACACATACACACACATATACACACGAACACACACGCCAATGATTCAGTACAAACACATAAACATAATTTAGGAATTACTCAAAAATGTATACAGGAAAGTCAAGTAAAGTAAACATTTCTAAATTAGGTCACAAGTTCAATTAAAGCACAACCAGCCCTGGATTGCTTTAAGCACAAAATTATATGTTTGCGTGAAGGAAAGTACTGTAGATCTCTCTTGTCAGATCCTGGGTCAGATTCACTTTAAACTTGGCATATGGCATATTCATCCCTGCCAAAATGTATGTTTTTTTCTCTCTTTTTGGCTTATTTTTGTTGAATGGAAAGCACAGTGTGAAGCATTGCTACTGCTATATTAGGAATGATGAATGATATAATTTTGCATGTGCGCACACACAAACACACACACCTCTTCCAGTACAGGACTCAGCTCGGCCTTGTCCTTGGGCCCAGCTTTTTCTCTTTCCAACCACAGCAGAAGTTCTGGTTTCCTGTACGGTTTGAGAGCCAGCAGGTGGATGATGCGCTCCCTCAGGGGCCTCACGGTCGGCACAGCCATACTACCATTCCTCCTGTTGTTGGTAGACTGTTTGTAGAAGCTGTTGTCTGACGCAGATGGAGGAGCTGGCCTCTTGTTGAACTTGACACATTTACCTAAATACAGAAAAAGAATTTACAGTGGTACAGTCATATCACGTAATTCTTAACTTATAAAGACACAATTGATCATTGGTTGCATCCTTGTTGCAGACAGATGAGCCATATTAGAGCAGTGAAAGCTATCTCTCAGTGCTAATCCCATTATATGTTAATCTGCGCTTTGAAGGTCAGAGAGGGGCCGGGGTAAAGGAAAAGAAGGCTTTCCTTTCAACCACAAAAGTATTTCCTGCCAAGCGACAATTACTCTATACATTATTACTATACTAGCAGCCATAAATCATGGTAACATACTCTACATTATGTAATAATTATGGGATGTACAGGCTGACACATGCATGCTCTAAAGGTTTTGGCATGCCTGGTAATATGTACTATGTGTTTTTGAGCACGTCCTGAGGGTGAAAGGGAAATGTAGTGCAGTGCAGTTATTAAAGGTTTCCCTCCGGGTATATACATCGCCAAGTTATCTTCACCTCTAGACCTGATGTTACACAATCCACAAAGTCTAAATTTGATCTGAGCCACCCAGAGTTTCATCTTCCCTGGAGCTCCAGCACTGACACAGGGGTCTAAAATTATGCCAAGAAACAATATTGCATAACCACGGCGAAAGTTGGAAATGAGAAAAACAAAGAGAAAAGAAAAAAGAAGTAGCTTGCCAGCCCATGTTGTCATAGGACAACATGTATGGTATATTTAATGATGAACACACTCAAACACATATACACACCTCTGGCAAAGCTTTTCACACGATTTATGTTTTTCAGTTTTGTGGCAAACATTTAATTAACTTTTGTAAATACCAGAGGTTTGTGACATATTTGGAACAACAGTGATCCATTTCTGTACAGGCTGTTGACACCACCCCACAGCAAATCAAGTTGAGCAATGAAACCATTTGTGGCCCTATGCAGCTAACTTTTAATTTCACACACTGCGTTTTGAAGATTTTCCAACATTACTTCTGCATAAAATTATGCTTTTCGTAACAGGGGTAAGTGGTAAAAAACCTGGAATGACAGTTTAAAATCCGATGCTTCTGACTTTGAATAAACATCCATTTAACAAAGTATTTTAAACGATCTGACTAAACTAAACTAACTACCAAACAATAAAAAAAGGGGGGGAGTGGGGGGGCAGCAGCAAAATAATGAATATAGGGTTAGGTTTTGGTCTTATTGGTAAAACCAAAAATATGGCCTTCACATCTGGTTTCATTCCACAACAACATAAAAATATCTGTTTTTCAGGTTTAAAAAGTAATAGGAATATTTGTCTTGCTTGAAAAATATTATTTCATTACTTTTATTGGTGCTATTATATTTCTATATTTGTTTTTTATATCCCATCCGTGTGCCCACGTCCAATGTGCTGATCCCATTCTAAGCTTAAAGCTGTTTGGCCTTTTCTTATGAAACTGTTTCCATGTTTTTTCCTCCACACAGGCCCAGATAGTCTGTTCTTACTTGGATGTGTGGCCCCAGGTTTGATTTCAATGGCAGAGCGGCTCCAGCTGTCCTTCTCCACCTGAGACATCCTCTCACGGGTCATCTGGTAGGAGTCGTCAGTGGCACACACGGTGATCTTGTCCTGGATGACGCCTTGACCTTCCAGCTGCTCACGGTTGTCACTATAGGACAAAAACACAGAGACATTGAATCACATGGCTCTCAGCTCCCTGTACAGTGAACACTGTAAACATGTCATCCTATAAGCCATCTTAAAGGAGCATACCAACATGGACTCCATGCAGAGTACAGTGGCTTTGTGGTGGGAGCTGGCTAAGACATGCCTATGGTTACTGTACGTTATGTCACAGGCTAGATATAGCCCTGCTGTCTGCTACATGTGAAAGCCAAATATCCTGGTTCAAAGCAGGATTCAGGCTGTGGAAAACCACCAGGATTAGCTTGGCTCCTACTTGACACTTGCAAAAAAAAAAAAAAAAAATCACCTTCCACAGAAGTAAAATGTTATGAACGTACAATATGTTAATGCAGTGAATAAATCAGGGATTTACTGTACTGCCAAGTTTTTTTTTTTTTTTTTTTAAAAATAAGGAGTCCAATACAATCTTTATTTTCACAACACAATTACTTTCTTCACTGCTGATCATTTGTCCTCTTTATCCTCTAAATATCAACACACATGTGGGGGTAGAGAGCAAAATCTTGCCCTCACACTACGTTGTTGTTTTTGGCTCAAGCAGCTGACTGGAACCAAGATGAGTTTCACTTCAGACCACAGTTAGCCGTCTGGCAGCAGGAGGCAGCAACAGAGCGAAACCCTCACTTTCCAAGCATATCCACTCCACAAACACGGCATCGCAGGTCTCACAGTAATGAGAGGGTCAGCCCAGAAATATACAGGAAATTACAATCGTCCCATCCTGCACTGAACTGTCTCTCTCACTGTGCCCATAGAGACGTGGCCAAAGAAGGAACAGAAGAATCGTGAGAAAAACTTAGGTGCAAGTCTGGAGATCTTTGAGGATGACCAAAAGACATAACCTGGGATCATATGTGCCATCGTCAGTAGTCTCTTGTACTCTAGATTTGCAAACTTTGTATTAAATCAAGTTAATTGCATTTTATTTTACATTTGCCAAACTTCTAAGATTTAAATGGACAAAAACATATTTATGATATTTTTTCCATTAAACTGATGCAAAAAAAAAAAAAAGAAACCAGAAAAAGCAGAGTTTGGTGAAAATTTTCGAAGAAATAAATACAAAATGTTTCAAATGATTGACTCCAGACCTTGAAACATATTGATGGATGCAGTCAAAGCTGGCCTGAGGCTGGTCTTTGCTGTCGCTGGATAAGTAAAATGAGAAGACACGAAGAGCAGACAGTGACTCTGGTGTGGGAGCTGGGATCTTGATGTACTGTGAAAAACAGAATGGAAGAAAAGTCAGATTTACGTCCAAATGGATGAAAACACCAATAAACACTTAAGACAGATCATTGGCAAATTATTGCATTAGCACGCAAAAGCTGCACCCAAGCATTAGCAAGCAATCACTCGAATGCTAGATTTACCCGTCTGTTTTTAATCTGTGTGAAGATATTAAAGTATTCAACGCTACCTGTGCGCACATAATCACACGCATTAGCTGGTAAGAGAAAGTTGCTTTAACTTGTCAGTGTTTTCCTAAGAGTTCATGCATCTTGTGTTATCTTCCAACATGTCAACTCTTGGTAGGGAAAAGCAATCATCTACTCAGCAGAATTTCAGACACAGACTCTGATGCCAGAAGCGTTGTAGCCAAGAACACAAGGCCATCCAAAGTCAAGGTTTCTGCAATCAACATAAATCAATGAATTTTTTTTTTTTTTTTCACAAGTTTCAGCCCACTGCAACGAGCAGACTCGTACGAATGTAGTTAATAGACCCGAAAGAAATAGTTTATTTTAAAAATGCTTGCTAGTAGAAGCTGCCTGCATGATGTACTGTACTACAAACCATAATATAAGAGATTTAAATTGAGTAAATAGCAAGCTGGCAATTTAGAAATTTCAGGTGAGATAAAGCTTATAAAAATACAATAAACTACTAATTTATTCTCTTGAGAGATGTGCTCAAACAAAATTCACTGGCCACATGGATTGAGATACTTTAAAAATGATAACATATACTTCATGTAGTTCTCATTTTGGCTGAGACCAAAGACACATGAGACAAAAACCATCCCCCGGGGTCACGCACTGTGAATCATGAATGTGCTCAGCAAATTTTAGAGCAATCTGACCATCAGACTTGGAGATTTCTTGGGTGCAAAGTTTAGTCTAGTGGCAGCACACATCAAAAAAGCCTAGAAGGTCACCAGAAACACTGATTTGAATTAATCAGTGTTTCTGCTACATTGTGAAAATATCAAACAATGTGAAATGTATGTAATAGCAATGGACCAAATGTCTTGTTTACCACCAAAAAAAAGCAGCAGGCTATGAAAAGCCTATTTAGGATCTCAAAAAGGTGCTCTGTTAGTGGAAGTTTTATGAAAGTCCTGAATACAAACACCGATCTTCATGAAAATACTTTATCTTACTATACTTGCCGCTGCCCGGTGACATTGGACAGCTGGACAAACCACCTTTCCAACCAATATTTAAATTGTTTTTTTCAATTCACTGTTTTACAAGGTTGAAATACAAACTAAATGTAAAACTACAGGACCACCAAAGACACAGGAAATGCACCTGTGTAACTTAAACTTGCGTGTTTCCAAACTGAGTCAATAGCCTCTTTCTTCTTGTTCTTCCATTACCACATGTTTATTTTCGACACTGACGAGCATTTGTATTTCACCCTGTAGGAGGAAGCTACTCCCCCCCTTCAAAGACCCACATGTGGCGCACTCACATTGCATCACACAAAATCTCTGATACCAGTCATTCAAACACTATGATGTAAAAAAAAAAAATCCCCCTATTGTCTGTTCTTCAAAGACCTGCATGATTTGACTCCATAGAGGTTGGGCAGGGAAAAGCCTCCTGAACCCAGATGACTCGCATGTGAGTTTCGTGCCAAAGTAGACGAGGAAAGTACACGAATGACCTGATGATTGTCACCGGGGAAAGTCGAGCAGATAATGAGAACTTGTGAACACACAGAGCGAGAAGCACCTCGACTTTGATAAACGAACTGTGGAGGAATATTCTACTAAACTGAAATTATAAGGTCACCCACACTGTTTGAGAAAGTACTTTAGTTTCTTCAATTTCACAGCATCTGAACTCATGTGTGTACATGAACGCATAAATACCATGAGGAACACACATATGCGCGCATGCACGCACACACACACACACTATGTAGAGAGCAACTTTGTGCCACTCTGTAGCTTTAAATAAATCTCCTTGGGTAAACAGTGTTTTTAAGACTCCGCTCCACTGTGGCCTCCATGAGATCTCCTGGCAGACTCAGTGGAGCGCAGCTGAGCCAAGGCTGCAACCTCCAGGGCAGACGAACGCACACACGATCACATGGAGAGACATATAATAACAGATCAGGGAAAATGAGGATCAGAAAAAAAGTCAGGATCTACAATGATTTAACCACTGAAAAAGATGTAATTGCACGTTTATGAAAGCAGAACTCTGCAGTCATTCACTGGGAATTTAATTGAATTTTATGAGAAATTTGCAGCACAGCACTGCTGAGGCACTACATGAAATTTTGGTGGTAACTGACAGCAAGTAAGAAAGAAACTGATACAAAGAGAGATTCCATCTTGTCCGGAGCTTTAGTAAATAGAGTAAATATGGTAAATCCAGTGCAGATCCACACTGCCGCTGTGGGGGAGGTGAGCAGTTTCACTGCAAACCCATTCTTCATTCTGCAGGAAGCCGTGATTTTTGGGATAGGATGTGAGTTTGAATGTTACGTTCTCAAGAGGGATTTCCTCTACTTTCTCCCAGTGTGTCCCTCTGCTCCCACAAGAGTCTGGTTTCCTCATTTTTTAATACTCCCTTCTTATGTCCTTTGACTGACATTGTTTTTTATACCATTCTAGTCAGTATTTTTATATTAACAAAAGATCAGAGCTGTAATAATTTGCTAATTAATTAATAAAGCCATCAATAGAAAAATCCCCAGAACAGCTGGGTATTAAGGCTTTTCTGATTTCAGTTTTCCAACTGAGGATTTCCTTATTTTTATATTTCACTCATGCCAAAAGAATAATCTGAGTTAAATTTCCCTGCAGGCAGCTGAGTAAAGACTTGCCTGTTTAAGCTCACTGCAATGAGACGTTCGCATGACACTGAAGGAATACATGCTTAAAAGGTCATGAACTTCATATGATCTAACAGCTTGAAGAACGCTGCCTAGTCAACATTTAGCTCTACTGTGCTGTCTTTTAAAGCCAGTTTAGACGTCTTGACGTAAACGCACAACAAAGCAACACAGACGTTGACTCTATTATCTTATCAGCTCGCTGCACATGTCCTAACATGTCTGGCTTTCACCGCAGGAATTTATATGAACTATATACAACAGAGCTCAGAGACAGGGACCAGGCTGCACAGGTGGATCGACTCACTTTCTTACGTAACTTACTTTTTATGTGTCCTGTTCTGAATTACGGCTGCCTGTGGGTAGCCCTTCAGTAACACACGCTTAAAACTTGTAGGTTGATAACGCATGTGTCAATGTTTGTAAGAGACCGACATCAGAAAAACACGGTGTAATCACACTGCAGATGATCACAGAAAGGTTTCTTTTTCCCTTGTGAACCATTTTTGTCAACACTTCACAGGATGATAAATGTGCTTTCTTGTTAATGGCCACTTAGTCGCTTCCATTAACTAAATAGTAAAAGTTTATTGTTAAAGAATGAAGTTTAAAGCCCTGTTGTTTCAACGATCGCTATGATCACACAAATAAAGACGCAGACAAAAACCGAAACTAGACAAAACCAGAGAAACAGCTGGTAGTTGGAGATCCATGAAATAAAAAAGCATTCTGTGTTTCATGTGGGAATTTACCAACATTTTCAATCTGTGGACCTGATCTGTGTTGTTGATGCTCAATAAACATACTGGAAAAAAATAAACAAATAAATAAAAAAGTCATGTTTCAACTCTCTGCAAATTGTGGTCCGAGTTAAATTGCCTACAGATGCTAAACTATCACCAAACAAGCCAGTTAGGAAATTTAACAGGAATATAATTATAAACAATTATTCATTATCGGTTAATCCTTATGAGGTGTGACAGTGTGTGAAATTGTTTATCTAATTATGTATATGTAGTGACAGACATAGAGATAATTAGCACCTCAATGTTACCAGTCAACAAACCTAACTAACATAGTAAACAATGCAAATATTTTACCTACAAAGCATCAGTACGTTGTCATGATCGTTAATTCACTGGTTCAGTCTGACTGTTCTTATCAGAGTTTCTTTAAGATTCTCAGAGGATTTTCATAAATCATTTTACTTTATGTTATTCTATCTTTTGTTATTCTAACTTTTGTTGTATGTCACTCTGCACTGGCTGCCCAAATTGAGTAAGAAGAAAAGACAAATACTAGATTCACCTTTATCTGTAATGAAAATACAATTTAGTTGCACCTCTGAATCACATGACAAAATAACACAACACCCCATTAAGAAGAACAGAGTTCAGGCTCAGTTTTGGCGCGTTAAGAAAGCACAACAGTTCACTGTCCAACTGGTGAATGCAGCTCACATCGATCACCTAACTCAGTCAGGACAGATGGTTAAAAACCTTGTGGTTTGTTGTTACATTACATTTACATTAGTGTGTCTCTTAGAAGAACTGCAAGAAGAAAGAAGGCATGTCAGGTAAGACTGAATAAGATGGAAAAATGCAATTTCAAAAGAACACATGTTGGGAGCCAATCTGTAAAAACTTAAGACTTCATAGTTTTAAATCATAAAACTATACTGGTCTTTTTTAACTGCTTTAGTTTTTATTGGGGCCAGAATGCCTGGAAGTTTACACATTTCTATATGAGGATGCCTTGAAAAACCCATCGACGTACAGTTCAACTTGGTGGAAAGTATCTCAGAAGTATGGAAAGTATCTCCCTATCAAAGAAAATGCCCACTTTTTATATGAATCCTTTTCTACTGAGTCAGAGGAGAGATCATCAGAGGACATTTGCTCCAATCTTCCTGCAGAGTAGCAACAATTAATAATTTATGGACTGTGTGTTCACTGGGTTGTGTTGTGTGCCATTACAGGATTCCAGCTGTTACAAATACGCAGTCACGCAGAGCACCCAGGAGCACTCTCTGGCATTAATCTAGTGCTGGCGGTTCGTATGACCTGCACGGGTGGACTTCTAAACCCCAGCTGTGCAAATTACAACAAGTATGCTTGTTCCCAGCCACTGGGGCCCGCACTAAGGCTCGGTGCATTCTCCTGAGAGGCACGCACAGCAATTCAAACCCAAAGAGGCGCTCTTACAAAGGACTTGGCACTTTAAGAATTCAACTGACCATGAATAATGAAATATTTATTGTTTTCCTTTCAAGTCAAATATTCAGGGAATCTGTGGGTTCGTTCTGATCTCTGAGATTGTTGAATGATGCAGGAAGAAAACGGCAGGAACAAAATAAGTGTAAATAAAGTTTCTGAGGAATTGTTTTGTGGAATACTGGCTAGCAAGGCCTATGTTTGAGAAATTGATATGGGAAACATTTGCCTACATTTGTGACTGACTTATGCCCTCAGTAATGCTCAGTGACCCCCAGAGGCTACAAAGGCAAAGAGACGGGCCTAGAGAGTCCTGAATCTGACAAGTCTTTCAACATAATTCATTCTTTTAGCACAAACCATGGCCCCCTGATGCCTGGTAATTTCACACATTCACCTCCAGACGATTCAATCTTAACACTGAGCCTGCCTCTGTCTCACTCTCCACACTGCCCATTCACATTTGAGTTAATACAGCTAAAAACCAGTTGATCTGTCTTCCTCTTCCCTCTCTTGTCTTTGTAAAAAAAAAAGCAAATATCAAGCCTTCCCAACGCTCCACCCTGCATCTCCATCAATCTTTTTAAAGGCGTTACTCTTGGCTCAGTCCTTCTGTCCATCTGTTTTGTTTGTCTGCAAACTCTACAACAGTTTTGGTTTCGACAGGTTTATCTAATCACTAGCGTCTGCCTGACAGGCTCCTTTGACATTTTATGATTGAAACAATCAGATTTGGTGTAAACTTATTAGAAGCTATTCAATATGCAGATGCGTGACATGCAAAAACCTGTAAACATGAACATGAATTAATTTAATTTCAATCATTTCTATTCGCTGGTGGGACTGAGCCACTTGTCCTGCCCTTGTTGCACCCTAACCGATGCAATAAAGCGTAAAGGAGAAAGATGTCAATCAACTGAGCATCATCCAGAGAAGGGGACCGATTCTACATCAAGATTGGTCTTGAAGACATCCGCAATCAAGCAAATCATAACTGGAATCATAAATATTGTGCCATGTTTTGCCATTTACACTCAGACTACCCGTATATTGTAGTTCCACGCTACATTGACAAGCCAGCAGCATAATTGCTTATGAGATGCCTGCATTGATTGGTTAGAATTATCTCATGTGTCTCTTGTAATTTTTGAAAAACAAATTACCACAAGCTAGCAGCATGGTGGATAAGAGGTTAAAATGACGTCAATGGCGTGGCAGCAGTTCAGCTATGCACGGTCAAATATTTCTAAAAGCAAAGTTACCCATAAACTTCCTTCCATCCAGATACAAGAAATATATTCATCCATTCAAGAGAAGAAGCATCCAAAGGAGCATACAGAGAGTGTTTGAACACATCAACTGAATTTCACAAGGTCCAAAAATATGAAGAGTTAACGCTGACTGACATGTTGGAGCACAAAATACATTTTATCTATGTAAGGATACAGTGCCAAAGACGTGGACAAGGGAACATACTGATGCACATTTTACATGTATGATCTGCAAGTGAATTTTAACACAACCAACCACCACTTCGCTATATTAATCATATTAGAAATGCAGCTGGATAAAGACATTTTACACTGTCAGCATATGTAAGGGAACACAGCAAGAATGGCAGCTTTTCAAGGTTTAGTGAGAAGTTAATTGTAGTTCCTTGGGCTCTTTGGGTTTCTGAAATGAACAGCACCTACGTATGTACACACACACACACACACACACACACACACACACACACACACCTTATGAACTACCAAAATAATAGACCACTTTCATTGGTCTTTAGTCAAAAGAGCTACATTTCTAACCTGCGTCCAATTTAAAAATTCCACCTGAGAAATACTTGCCAACTAACAGAAACCCACACTGTGAAATTTCAGCAGTTCAAGTTTTGACACAATAAACTATGTCAGTATGTGTGGCGACACTATCTTAATGAGCCAGAGTTCACTCTCAACTGTCATAAATGTCTCCTCATGTTGAAGCTGCAGAACGGGAAAGGCTCATTTTCCTGGCTTTATCAAACTATAAAGTCGATTGAACAAAAGCTGTGAGAGACTGCTGTCGGTGCACAGGGCTTATGTTTCCTGCTAGCTTTTGGTTGAATGTGGGGTCTGGGTGTAGATCTCATGCAGCCTATTGTTTCCACATCCTCTGCAGGCTGAGTAATGGCCTTCTGAAAACAGGCCGTCTTTTGTTCTGGCCTCCTCGGCTCCAGAGTGGGATGCCATGGCACTGCTTCCCCTTTGTGGTTGATAGGAGGAGAGGGAGGAGGTGCAGGAGGAGGTGCAGGGAGGAGGTGGAGGAGGGAGTGAAACCTGTCGCCGCCACCACTGTCTGTTATCAGCAGGAGGCAAGCCACTCCAGGGCGGGTGCTAATGCAAAGTCTGTGTATGTGTGCGCTGTGTCTTGTGGTAATCCAGTGTGAGCGAAGAGGGGCTCAGCTCCAGCTTCTCTCACCAGGGTGTAATCAGCATTACTGCCACTCATACGGCTGAGGAGGGAGAAAGGCCAAAGTCTAGCTATCAGCCAAACATCTCCACCAGAGGCTTAGAGACACACACAAACACACACTGTGACAGACACAAACACACACACACTCAGACAGACAGCCAGCCACCACCCTCATCTACACCACACTTCAGTAAACACTACTTCTCATCATCTCATCACAAACAAAAGAGCCCAATCGTTCCCAGGGGCACAAGTTGACACATGCCATTTAAGACAAGTCCCCTCCACAATGGACGACAGCGATACAAAACACAATGTGTGTCTGTGTTTTCGGCCCAGTGGAAGAGAGGAGGATGGGGGGCAGCACAGACAGAGACGAACATACACAGAGAAGAACTGAAGGTTCTGCGTGTTTTATGCAGAAGTGTGTTTATGATACCACAGTCAATCAGTCAACGCGTCGAGCTACACTGCATCTTCTCCCTAGCTGAGCTCCACATGCTGGAAGTGAGTGATTAATGTGGCTGCCTTCAGTGGGAGACAGTGCATGTAATCAAGCCCCAGCCTGTAATCACCTTCCATTCCTTTTCATTTGCAATTTCACAGAGGGACAGAGCTGCTGCCTTAGCAGCGAGCTCCAACACTGGAACAGAATGAGGAGGAGGAGGATAGGAAGGAGTGCTGTGCCACAAGCATCCCCCGAGGTTTCCCCCTGCGATGCCAAGAACGATACATCTCTGGCAGGTGCCTCAGGGCCAAACTGTCAACTTCAACAAACTGGAGGACACTGTGCCCCTCCTCCTCCTACCAACACCTCTACCCCGCCAACGACACACTATGTTTCCAGACACACAGGGTCATTCCATGACACACACACACACACACACGCACACATATGCTTTAATGCTTCATTAGGCTATGGTGTGGATTTTCAAATGAGAAAATCAGACGAGACACGTTCCTCAGCGAGCCAAGATGTGCCCTGTATCTCCAAGCTGCTTAATTGGACAGACCTCACATTTTTTCCCGAGCTGCTGCTGCTGCTACTGGTGGTGCTGGATCTCAGAGAGTCACTTGTTTTCATCTCACACTCACACGTTCGCTAAATAAATATGTAATCCTGGCAGCGCACAAGATTTTCATTCTTGGCTTTCTAGAAGTAACAAACTACTTTTAACCACCAGGCTTTAAAAGAGCATAATCCCACAACAATTTACTCTTTGTGGAAATACACTGATTAATGTGATCTGAAAGAAAATGTACATTTAGAACAAGTGACGCATACAGCATGAACAGTATGAATAGATTGAATAGATTACCAGAATGCAACCAACGCTCTTTTACAATCTAAAAGTATGCACCCGCTGACATTAATTGCCTGGATATTTTTGTACGTGCTGGTCAGTGCTATTTAATTTTATCCTTAACGGCGCTTTATATTGTACTCATTAAGATAATGAGTTAGCTTCATTCCAACATTTCAGCATCTTCTGTAATTAAATAAACATTAAAGTTTTCCTATGTTTAAAGAAGCATAAAGTCAGGCAAAAAGTGCGGACTTCAAACTGTGACCATGGTTCAATAACTAAATGTTTAGAATGGAAGATGTTTGCAGTGTTCTCCATTTTAGTCTCCAGTCCATTAGTTCCACAGCAGGGAAGTTTCTTTCACGTTGGGCACAAACAAACCCTGAGGGCAGGCCACAACACATCTGGACTGACTGTAATGCATCGGGCTGAAACACTCGATTCATTTTGGGTGATCCAGGCAGGGTGACAACACACAGTCTACATTCCCCCACTCATTGTTATTCAAATCAGAGGAGACAACAGACAATCACAGGGGTCTCTGGGGATCTCAGCGTAGACAGCGTAAACACACAGACGGACAAAACACCTCCACTAAAACACAAACATACTTAGGAAAAATCAATGCCAAAATTCCTTCATTCCCTCACTCTTTTCTACACACACACACAAACAAACAAAGACACACCACACACAGAGTGTCCTCATGGGGACTCACTCGGGTCCCCATGAAGACAGGCTAAAGACTGCTACAAAATAGGCAGAGAGGACAGGATAGGAAAAAGGAGGTGGGACATGAATAAATCATGCCTTTAGGCCACACAGGACACAGCATAACCTTCTCCACCACCACCACCACACACACCCCCAAATAACACAACACGATCCACACCCACATTTAACGCATAAAAATACATTTATAGTCTGCCGCACATAACTCACACACACCATTTTAGCATATAAACACGTTACACACAGAGAAAGTGGGTCTCCAACCTGGGAATAGGATGGGAAAATTAGCAGGCCAGAGTTCATATAATCTGTCTGGCTATTACTGCAGCAAAAGTGAGCCAGTGCTTCACACACACTCACACACACAAACACATACAGATTCATGAATGTCTGAGTCAGGCAGACAGGGAAAGCTAATGCAAACTGAAGTCATGATGTTTCACACTGTAATCAAGAGCACTGTGGCTCCTGTAATTATGTCTAAGCATTCATTTGGCTAATAACTTTAGCTCTCTGTGCCATATGTAGGGGAGTGGTGTGAAATTCTATGCAATCCTTAAGCTATCACAATGACATTAGAGGCCCAAAGATGAACTTGTCACCGTGTCAAACCACAAAAACAGGCTCATACCTCACTCAGGTCATTAATCATGTGTTAATATAGCATTCAATACAGCCCTATGTTATAATAAATCTCATGATTAGCTTAAGCCTTTGCTGAGAAAATCCACTAAACAATCAGTGTAGTGCAAAATGTTTTATTTCCTTTTCATTTGATTTTAACAGCTTGCATTTTCCTCTCACCCAAGGTTACGAAAACGTCAGAAAACTGGATTCACCTGTTTCGATTTAAAAATACAGTTAGTTTTTCTCTAATCAAGCCGACTGAATATAATCATCGAGCTAAGTTTTATAGCTAACTACCTCTCAGTCTCACAGCTTAGTGTGTGAGCTGTGAAGCCTTGGATTGGATTTGCAGCTTTTTTCATACTTTAAATCCACACATATTCCCGTCAATTAACCAGATTTTTTTAAAAAAGTGAGTGTCCCTAACTTCCAATACCTGATCCCAAACACTAAGAACTTTTTTTTTTTTAGTTATGACAGACAAGCCTGTCTGACAGTGTGCACAGGAGCCAGCCTGTAAACAAACACCCCACACTAATTAGAAAACCACACCATCAGATTATTATGATTACAATGACAGACAGGACGTAAAAATGAATTTAACTGCCTTTAATCCCTTGAGGGAAAAATAAATTAGGCTTTCTGGAAAAAAAATGTATTTTCCAAATGCAACACTCTTTCAGTAAAATCTAATTTTAACAAAAACACCACTAGCTCCAATTCAGACAAACACTCTCCACCACTGTGCATACGTTTAACCCAGGCTGTAAACCACACAAGTCTCCTTGCAAAAACTCCGCACACACATTCAGCTCATCTTGTCATGACAGGAAGGGGGTTGCAACTCTTTCTAGGCAGCCCATGCAATTAGCATTGCCTGAAAAGTAAAGTATTCCCCAGAGACCCAGCTGCGCCTGAGTTTAGTGTTAACACACATACTTCAGTCTGCGCACACATAGATATATTATGAAAGTATAGTTTTCCATATATTTTGAGAACAAGGTGCTCATGGCTACACTTCATCCCTGAAGGCTTTTCATTTGACTTATGATAACTCCTCTGCGCACTGTTGACTCTATCAGTGTGCCTGTGTGCTCATCCACCCTCCCTCCCTCCTGTCCTTTTCCCAGCGCTACTCACTGACCTAACAAAGCCTCTCCACAGTCTCCAGCCTGACCCAGTAACCTGCATGCCTCCTATCTGCCGGAGACAACCAGCTATAAGCTCTCATCTGAGGAGCAGCAGCACGGTGGGACATTTCACTCAACAGCTACGTGCGATGAACAAAAGCTTCTTTCCCGTTGTTGAATTCTGAGAAATTATTCAGCATACACATTTGTTTTAAGATAGATCAGGTCAGATTGACCTGTTGCCTTCTTACACATCTAATGCCTTTTCATCCGTTTAACAAATGAGCTAAGACCTTGAGGTATGCAGATAAATTATTTACCACTATCACCTGTCACATTTAAGTTAAGAATGCATCTTAGGTGTGCAACAAACTTAACAAAATAATAATAATATTAACAAACTTACCCCTTGGTTTCCTTTGAAACAGATTGACGGTTCACTTGGTAAAGATTCCTATATTGAAAGGGGGAAAAAAAACATTAGATTAGACATATCTGCAGCAAATTGCAAATTAGTCTTATTCACATAACTGTGTTGTTTAAACGGAAGTTTAACTTGTACATCCAGTAATGGCTGTGTGCTGTTAATGGTCCCTACTGCTAGTTATGAGACAAACTAGCCAAGCTGTCACTTGTCAGACAAGCAGGCGAATTGAAAACTATCTTTTTTTTTTTTTTACTCGAAAACACCCGGAAGGTTTTTCCAGCTGAAAGTTGAAGGGAGGCTCGTCTTTCCCGACAATCACAGGGTTCGGTCCTGTTGTGCCGTGTGGTCGTGTAGCTGATTCAAGTTTTAATTTTAACGACTGGATAAAGTGTAAACTTGTTTGAGCTTCTCTCGTGTATTTAGTCAGAACAAACAGCGCAGACCAAACGTTAACGGGGAAAAGTAAACAACGCGACAGAAGCGGTAATAAACGCAACAGTGAGGAGAAAAGAAGCGCAGGCGTCAACTTTGACAGGCAATTAATTTATATCCAAACGCACGCGCTCACACACAAGAAAATATAAACACGCGTGAGGAAAACTGTACCTTAAGGTTTTGATAAGCCTCCAGAGCTCTGATAGCCGTGTCCGTGAGCTTGACGTGGTACAATGTCCTGTTGTGGCTGTTTCTGTTAGTTTTTTCACAGGAGAGCCCATAGCGGTGCTCCTGCCTGAGCGAAGCCATCGCTGGCTTTTCTTTCAGCTCTGCAATTAAAGCTGCTTTCCTTTCTGTGCCCCGCACGCTCCCCGAGACGTCACCGCGTGGGCGGGGCCACGGCTACGACGGCACCGTGAACCGTCTGGTCTGTGCGCACCAGACCAGGCTGCACACCCTGGTCACATATACTCAATACATCAGACAATATAATCCCCATTTCATACTTTTTCCTCACATACCTGTTTGGTTTAATTGATTTATCTGGAAAAAGAAAATGGCTGCAAAAAAATAATGAGACTAACATAAGATTAAATATGAATATGCGTGTTAACATATGCACGTGTTTATTGTTAAAAATCAGCAATACAGCAGCGAACACATTGCAATTAATGTTCATAACTACCCAGCATATAAAATTTCCTTTAAACAGTTCTAGCTAAGGGAAGAGCTATCATACAACATCACCATCCAACCATTTTCTACACTACTTATCCCACTGAGGGTTGCCTTGCTGGAGCCAGTCCCAGCTGACTGTGGCCAAGGGTGGGGTACACCCAGTACAGGTTGCCTGTCTATCACAGGACCAAAATATTGAGACCTAAACAGATATCCTCACATTCACACCTATAGGCACACCTTAGTGTTACTAATTAACCTGCACGTCTTTGGACTCTGGAAGGAAACCAGCATATCAGCATGTCTGTGCACATTCTCATTCATCCAGGTCATCAAGGAGTGCAAATCCACGCACAACAGCCTCAGCTTAGATTCACATATCTTGAGACATTTGAGACTTATGAGCTTGTCACTGATACAGACATTCATTTGTAAATATTGAATGTAATGGTGGTCCCAAAAAGCTTCCCTGTGGTATTCCACATCCATGCAGCTAAAATAAACATTTCACATTCAATTTGATAAGTAGTTTCTACCCCACCCAACCTCTCTCCCCTTTGGTTTGAAGTCATATGAAATCAGCTTATTTAGATCTAAATCATAGTTAGTGACCAGCTGGTGATCACAGTGGAGCCTTTAGAAACTGAGGAACTGGTTCTAAACAAATGCTGATGAATGTTTTCTCAGTGTGTAAGTAGCCAAATATTTGCTAACACCTAGACTAATCCAATCAGATATCACATCAATATTGTGCTAACACCTCATTCCACTGCCCCCAAGTGACCAAAAAATTAATTAGTAGGACTTATATAAAAAATGGAATCCATCACCAAAGCTACACACAATGTAGTTATTGAAAAATAAAAAACTTGATTGGGGATATAATGAAGACTAAAACAACCGATCATTTTATCTCAACCATCCACTTTTTAATGAAAAAATTAATGATGAATGCACACATCTCGCATCTCAAACATGTTTTCTCCGTGTTGTTCTTGTCTGCTGAGCCAAACGCTGTACAGGAAAGCTGGATGAGGTGTCTTTGCACGAGAATGTGTGGTAGTTTCTTATTTATTGAAATCCCCAGTAGAAAACCACAAAAAAGACCCAATAACAAAACTCAGATGAATGTCAGTAAATCTAAAATGACTTTACTAGCAGTCAACTGAGTCAGGTACGATGAAACAAGTCGATCAACATTCATATTACATTTATTGGTGTTAAATGTGCCAACTGTGAATGTATTAGGGTGGGTATTTATAACACACCAGCAAATTATTAGTCAATTAAACAAGACTAGGCAAGGCTAGCCTAAAGCCACATCATGACGGTAATACTGTGTCAACACAAATGACACTTGATACCTTGATGCTGCCAAACTGCCACATTAATAATTATACTTGATTGCAAAACATGTTGTTCCAATTCACTGCAGATAATCCAACATCATTGATCTTATTATCGCAAGCGTCAAATAGAAATTCTACAGTTATTGTAGTATAGGTAGATATTTAAGCTATCCAAAGACCCCCATTCAATTTAAAGGAATAAATTGTGTTTAGATAAAACCAAGTGTTTTCCAAGTATTTTATTTTCCAAGTGTAACCAAATTTTTTTTTCACAGTTTAAACTGCCGTTGATATTGTCTCTGGGATGAGGAACATCTCTCAGCCATGGTTTTACTGGATGCTAGAGATGTTCTTTATTGGTTTTGTGCTGTGCTTCACTAAAATGTGTGTAGGCCATTAAAGGCACATAACCCACTGTTTGAACAAGAAAATAAATATACATAGATTCAAATGTGCCAAAAGCTTTCCCATGGAAACTCAGTATTAATAGTTAAAAGTGTTGTTTCAGTTCTATATATTTTTCCTGATTCTCAGTCAAAAGGTCAGAGTTGCGTTTTTATGTTTATTATTACAGGTAAGATATTATTGCAGTAATAAATCAATAACGCTTTTACTGTAGTTGTATGGAAGCAGTCTTATTGAGTGCATTTTTTAAATAAATCAAATAATTGAATCAAAAATGACAGTGAAAATGTAAAATATTAGAAATTAAATGTTATCATTTTTTTCCAAAAAATTATTCAATTTGCTGGAAAAACATTGGCAGAGCTAAAATAAGAAAAGGAAAAATTTGACAATGTGGGTCAGTGCACAAATAATCCTTGACAGGAAACATGCTAATCCCGAGGAGTTAATGGGCTTAGTTACTGTCATTTTTGTCAATCTGTCCAACTTTCCTTTGTCTTCTTGGTTAAAGCAGCAAAAATAGTGAATGAACTAAATCGGCTAAAAAATATGTTCTCAGATAATAAAACTGATTCACCTGAATGTATGTGTCTATCAGCCCAGAAAATATGACCAAGCTGAAGTGACAGCAAATCTAAAAAAGTGTTTGCATAACTGTGAGAAAGCATACAACTGATGGTGGAGGTTTGCAAAGCAGATGAGTCTGACAAGTAAGCCTATTTAGCTAAAGTGCTAAGCTACTCCCTGAATGAAAGTACATAACAGGAGGGGGAGGGGTTACAGGAGGTCAAGAGAGAACAGGTGGTGCTCAGTCTTAACATCATGCCTCAATTCCACAAATCTGAGATTTAGAAAAACTCAATGAACCTCGTATTTTAGAAAGAAAAAATAAATGCTGTATGTCTGTAAATTCAGCCTCTTCAGAGAACCAGATACCATCTGACAAAGCTTAAATGTAGCAGTCAACCCCTCCTCCCACTGATGAGTGTAGGTCTGAAGTAGCTCCTCTAACAGCGGTGGGTGATTAACACGTCAGCCCCTCCCTCCTTTTTACCTGGCTCATCTGTCTCATCCACTCATTGTCTGTGGTTTGCCATCTGCTGCATGGGAGACCACTAATGCACACCGACTCCCTGGGAGTGACGTTTCACACCTGAGGTCAATGACTCCCAGGACACCACCTGCAAATGGCAAGAAGCAGAGCTTGTTCACATTGTACTATTGTCCCTCACACGTCCCTTATTCGGTGCAGAACAGTCAGTGTTGACAAACTCAAATCTGTTCATTTCATCGCTAACATCACAGACTCAAATATAGAACATGATGGTGAAATGGTTTGTCCACACATGGCTCAAATGCGAGACTGCAGTTAAATTACTTTTAGAAGACACCAAGCTACACTAAATGAAATAATAAATGTCCAATGTTAGTTAAATGTAATTTACTCCTGTCTAAAACAGAAGAATCAAGTTATGCAATTTGTATTTTTCATAAAGATTTAACAACTTTAGTATGAAGCTAGTTTGCTACAGTGTCAAAGCCATGGTGTATAGAATTTTATATAGAATCTATCATGTGATTTCTGCTCATTTTGCTTCGTACATGAATGAGACACATTCAGTGAAACCTGCAGCAGCCTGTATTTACTTTCTTATCATTTTAGCCCATCACAGTACCTTCAGGTCAAGTCAGGAGAGTTGGCAAAATGAGATATCATCTTTTTTATTCCATGCATTCTTCTTCTTTGTTGAAACTAGGGTATGTTATTACCACAAAGTAACTCAACCTCAACTCAAGCTTGATGAGAGATTTCAGTGTGTTTTGCTGGTAGAAACTAATGTAGCCATGCAACCGACACTAATCCGGTGACACACGAAGCAATTCATCATACTTTGTGTCACTGTTTTCCCAAGAACTGTAAACCACATAAGTTGTCTGTCCCTACCCTTATCATAACATAATAAACATCTGGTTACGTTTTCCCTTATAGATAGAATACATTCATTGTCATTGTTACAATAATAAACAAGGAATTTGACATAACGTGTCACACAGGAAACCACAGGGTTCATATGGACCCATCCATCCAATCCATCATCTATATGACTTGTCACCCTTTATTCTATCTCACCCGACTTCCTCCTTTGCTCCTGTCACAACTACAGCCACCTAAGTTCACCTGACAATAAGCTCTTGCACTGATTGCCTGTTGAGCATCACTATATTTTACACACATTTCATGTTAGACGTCCAAACGTTACCATTATACTGCAGATCTTAATCCACAGTTTTATTCCTATCCACTAATCTGCTATTTTCTATAGTCATTGTCATTGTCAGATGAATGTGACCAAGCAAACTTGTTCAGCTTTACTCAAATGTTCAAACATTTGAGCAATACACTGTTTCATCACTCTTTGCACTTATTTTTAATCTGTATATATGTTATCGAATGTCCTATAGCAAACAGCATACATGGCGTCTATATATATATATTCAGTGACAGACAAATCCCACTTGCACACACAGTACACATTTGGAACAACAAATTTCACTCTGAAATTTTCACAAATGACTCGAGGACTCAGGCTTAGAGAGGATGTGTAATATTCACATTCATAACACACACACACACACATGCACACGCATGCACATGGCAGAGTGAGAAAGCACTTATGAATTTGGGAGAGGTATCGGGTTAGACACGGTAACACCTTTCATGTGAAACTAGCACTCTGCCAAAAAAAACTGCATGTTTATAGGTTCTTTCATATGCTGCTAAATTTTTTTTGATTTTCCCCTTTGGATAGACAGAATAAGTACAACATGCAGACCAACATTATGAAGTTCAGAAAAAAACAGTATGTAAAGTAAAACAAACAGTAGTTCAGACACTTTTGCTCATCCTCACTGGTTACAGAGATGCATTTTGCTGGATGAGCTGTAGTAGAGATCGGTTCATTGGTATTACCCAGCGGCACATGTGATATTTGGAAATGAGTGCAGTTTTTAAAGTACGCATAATATCATCACATCACAGATATTTTAAGAGGCAGATAAATGTGCACTGCTGGCTCACTTGACTGTTTTTTTTTTTTTTTTGCATAAATGTCATCTCACCAAATAAACTGAGACATGTTATCAAATGTGTCAAGACATGCCACACACCCATTTATGCTCAATTTGCGCAACACCAAACTTAATGTCTTGTCCATCTTACAAAATGCTGAAGTGGGGTAAACACAAAAAAACAAAACAACAACAACAACAACAACAACAAAAAACTACTGTGCAAATAAAAGTATATTTAATTTCATTTAAATGGGTTTAGAATGAATTTAGTAACCATGCATTATGCAGGAATTTCTTGTTTAAAGTGATGTCAGCAAGTTCCTTCAAATATTAGAAAGGTTTATTTGGTTTGTCTCAGTCCTTTTACAATAAAATTGTGATACAATATAAATTCATGTGGTTTTCACTCAGCCAGTCATTTATCAATTTGTCAAAACAAGATGCATCATTTTAGAAACCTGTGTAAGTTTATATGGTAGTTTGTTTGTTGTGTTTTAATACAGTAAACGGTAATCGTGACCACAAGCCATAAACTGGAACTCAAAAGTGATTTCTAATAAGTAAAACTACCACCACAACCATCATCAACATATAAAGAAGTCAATTTGTCTTTTTTTTTTATGATAAAAACGTGATAAACAACTGGGCTGGGTGAAAATGTATTTATAGGCAACCTGCTGTAACTTGTTTGTATGAGTGAAATTCTGATATTATTGTATAAACTCACACTCAAGCCGTCTGTGTTTCAGCAGGAGAGGAATTTCAAGGCTGTGTGTTACTTGCAAGGCATGTTGGCAAGAGACAGGTCCAAGGCCTCACCATCTCTCGCTAAAAGCTGCACTTCACAGCTAAGGTGGTTTCCTGTGTGTACTGTGATGTGTTACGGCCCACAGAGCAAACACAATCCTTGTCCTTATCTCTGTCAAGCAAAACAAAATTATTATTATCTTTTCTTTTGCTTGGACTGTGAAAAAGAGAATCAAACAAATTGAAAGTTACTATAGTAACCTGGATTTAAAATGACTTCCTGCTGAAGCCATCCCACCACAACATCAGATAAGATTTAATCAAAACAATCAACCTGATGATTCTGATTCACAGGCTGTAAAATATAGTGGCTTAGCACAAACGAACTACCTCCTTCCTCTATTTTTTTTTGAATAACAAAAGAACATCTGGACCTGGTCATAGTATGCTGTAGCCGCAGGGAAGCCTGTGGATTATGTTCACATCTGATGTGCACAATTTTGTTTTCACTGTCTTCAAAGTGAAGGTGGGTGCAAAGTTTCTCACAAAGAAACACAATCAGGCAAGAATCAGTTTGTATGTGTGTGTTCCTCTGACTCTGTGCCAACATGCACACACATACACACACACACACACACACACACACACACACACACACACACACACACACACACACACACACACACACACACACACACACACACACACACACACACACACACGTGTATGCATACTCTCTTTGCTTTGCAAAGCAGACCCAGGTGTTTGGAGTTTTATTGAGATCACAGACCCTTTACAGCCACCACTTTTACAGTGACTGTACAGGTGTGACTGATCATTCCATGCATGAAATGAGACAGCAGTCAAACAAAGGCGGCTCTTTGTGTCCCAACCTGAAAAACACCCTCATAACATCAGAGTTTTTATGCATGTGCACAGCCAATGTTGTTGACTTTTTAGAGAGAACTACTAATTGGCATTTTACCAGCTTTACATTTGGACAGAAAGTAACTGAAAAGTTGCTATTACTTAGAACTTAGCACACAGTATTTTTTGTCTTGTTTTAAAATATTCTTTCGATGTTTCACCAACCACATTCTGCTTATGTCAAAATCTCAGTACTGGTGGGATGGTTAATTTCTGTGTTTTTGCAGCATAATTGCCATAATTTGGATGATTTCTGATGAAAACATCAGTCTGGTCTGACTCTCTGTTTCTACACACAATAGACAACAATAATGGTGTCTGCCACTGAAACAGGACTGGATAATTGGGTGCCGGAGCCAATAAAATTCAATAAAACTCCAATGAAAATCAGACAGCAGACTGCTGAAGCATTTATATCAAGGGACAAGGATAGGGCTGCGTCTGCATCTTTGAAACCATGTTTTGACCGAGCTGGATAATGCAGTGACCAGATTTTCACACTTTGATTAATCTAAAGCCACCAGCTTTGAAAATACAACTGCAATATCCGTTTTGGGTTTTTATTGTCTGAAATGGCTAATGAAATGTGAGGTCCATACCTAATTTCATGGCAGTCTGTCCAGTAGTTGTTGAGATGTTTTAGTCTGAACTAAAATTATGGACTGATTAAGAGTTTGACATTGCCATGGAGCCACGCCACTGGTGCGCCTGAACTTGCCACAGATGTCAAAATAAAAGTGCTGCAAGACTGAAAGTACTAAAGTACTGAAAATTGATCCAAGGCTTTACAACAGGAATGAAACCAACACTGCATTAATGTCATCACTAATTTCCCTTGTACTGATCAGTGCTGAGGTGAGTACATCCACTTAATTATCACTTTAGATCATATAACAAGCAGCTCTGTCCTCTTTATGCCATAACTGGACTGTCAGAATGTAAAACTTTTGAACAAAGCCCTCTGGCTAGCTGACATACAGCTGTCCTTTTATGAACAAGAAAGAAACAGATCAGTATGTTCTATCCCGAGAGTGTTCCTGATCACCACTTGATGCTGGTCCCTTTAAAGCTTGATTAGAGTTGTCGCCCTGTCAAGTGCTGTGTCATTGTATCATGACCAGGTAATCACACTTGAAAGCTGAAGTACTAGAAAGATACAAAAGAGCTGCACGGTGTCTTATATCAGAATTTAATG
Organism: Polydactylus sextarius; assembly: GCA_016801845.1. Lineage (NCBI taxonomy): Eukaryota > Metazoa > Chordata > Actinopteri > Polynemidae > Polydactylus > Polydactylus sextarius. Next base: position 18,113,878 of record CM028906.1, read on the forward strand.
CAGCTCATTTTGTGCCTGTTGTTCAGCTGGATGGTTGGAGCAGCCTCATCTCTGGCTTTATGGGGGGGATGAGGGAAGAGTCAGCCAGCTAGTTTTCTCTGCAGTTTTTTAAGGGTCTCGATGACTCAGTCAGGCCACAGACGTCATCTCATTCAGGGCAGGTGCCTTCTCACTGCTGCAGCTGCGTGGCATTTAGGTTTCCAAAAATGGAAAAAAGAAAGAAAAAACACACACACACACACAAGATAGAGGGAGAAAGAGGGCAAAATTTAGTAAATGTGTCAGCCTTTCTTTTGGAAAAAAATGGTTTTCTTCCATGGACAGTTAGGGACAAATGAGCAGACACAGTTAAGGACAGCTTGTATTGTATTTGAGTTACAATTTCGTGTCCCTGTTAAGCTGAACAGAATACACTGTAACAGCAGAAACTGAGAATAGAAGCTTGGACACTCTTGATACTAACATCAACTGTGATCAGTGTTGGTTTAATATGCATTTAAATTACTATAAAGATACATAAGAGCATAAGATCCACAGACCCATGACATTGTGTATTATTTGGCAAATGTCCATGACTAAATTTGCAACTGCGATTAATGAGTAAAGAAATCAGACTGACAGTTTGGAACTAGAGGACTGTAAAAAAAACTGAAAGGATTTTATTGTGTGTCTCCGCATGACTGTCAGTGGGGGTACACATGAGATTGTGTTGCTTTTGTAATCAAGAACTACATTTACCTACATATACGGTCAATCGTGTCTCCATGTCTGATCATCTGTGTTTTGGTTTGAAGAGTATAGTTCACAGTTAAAGGTACAATGTGCAGTTTTAAAAATTTCACTCAACCTTTTACAACACAACATATTTGTTTTGTCAGATCCAACATGTGCTTTGCAGAATTCAAATGATGATCATTTTTTTTAAATGAATGCATGAAATAATCATCTCCCACTCAACCCAGACAGTGTTAATTATTCATCATTATCCACATTACCCTGACTTTTATAGCAGAAGAGCCCTGGGAACAGTGACAAGACTAAAGCAGCCTGCGTCTAATTCCACCCTTCATAATATTTGTCTCCACGTGTTCTCTCAGGGAAAAGGCACTGTGGATATTTGTTACCCCTCAGACCAACAATAATAGGCTTTACTGTACTGAACCTGTCTGCTGCACTCACTCCCCTCTGCTCTTGTCCCCGGAGCCTTGTCTCGAGATGGGTAAGAGGTTCCCATGTGTCGTGCCACTTGGCCAATTGAGGCCTGGTAAAGGCAAGTTGCCATGGAGGAGACTCCCACATCTGGGATGCTACTTTTAGAGTCACTCTTTTAGTACATCGGCAGGTTCGCGCCGAACATTTATATTTATATTTTGTGCAGAGGAACAGAAGAAATGTTTTATTTGTTGTCTGAACAATTAGTTTTACATTCATAGCTTATATTTTAATAAAACCATTAAAATTCAGTGGTTTTTAAGTAAACTTAAAAATTATGACCGTACAAACAATCTTGATGGAATTTTTGAAATTCCAAAGTTGACAATCTGACATTCACACCCACTTCGCACCATGATTGTAGATGTGGAGGAGGGAAGGTAAGTTGGATATGAGCTTCTTTCCTCTGCTCTTTTTCCATTCTCTAAAAAAACTAAAAACTAAAACTAAAAAAAACAAAATTATCTCTGTCACCTTATATGTTTAACTATGAGTTGCAATATTACGAATCTTCCAGGAGACACTGTCTGAAAACACAGGCCACAAAACGTTGACCTCCAACCATCTATGAATTGTGGAATAATTTAATAATTCAATAAATGCTGGTGTCACTACAGGAAAAGATGGATATCATTAAGGTTTGTCATCTGAAGACCAAGAGTGTCAGCACAAAATGTTTTAGTTATCTATTAATATTCCCAGTCAAGGATGACTTGTCACATGTATTCTTTCTGTCTAGCACCAACTAAATTGCACATGCGCTGCCAGAAATGGCAAATTAAAAGGATTACAAAGTACAAGATTCATGTGACAAACTTGGCATCATATGTTGTTATTCTGTACAGGTTTTCTGATTTTACACTACACCCATGTTGATACACTCTCTATAAGTTAAAGTCTGTCATATCAAGTCCATCTTCTGTTGCACAGAAGAATCAGAATCAGCTGAATCAGTAAGAACTCACATACAAAGTGCTTTTACTGAGTCGCGTCTACACATTCTTCATATTTCACAGAGATGGAATAATTCTCTGTACTTTACATGCAGAGTGGGGAGCTGTCAATCAGATCATCTGTCGCTGGAACCGACCATGATGAGTCATCCACGAGACAGTGGTGAGCTCATCTACAGCAGGACCATGAAGAGACAGACAGAGAGCAAATATGTTTGCAAAATAATGAATGACATGATCCATATTTTGAAAGTTAATGACACATCACCTTAGAAGATGAATGTGTGTGTTTGCTGCAGTTCTGGTGTAATTATCCTATTTCCAAAATCAATATGATCTTGGACCATCTAACCTTGTCAGAGACATTTGGTATGATCCAGCACACCATTCATTGTTATCAAGTCGTCCATATTTTGTAGACATAATGCATTAGATGAGAAAATGGCTGTTACCTTAGCAACCATTTCAAATCACATCATCTGGACAATGGCATGATTTATTTTCATTATTGTAATGAGACTGGTCTTGACATAAACTCAGCATATTGACAACATAAGCAATGAAAATCCATAAAACAGCAACATGGATTTGTCTGTGGGCATTGTTCTTTTTGGTGAAATGTTACAAACATACTAGAGACTCTCAGATTCTCAGACTGCTGTTTCTACTTAGAAACAGTGACAGCTGACTTAACCATGATACACACAACAGAGACAAACATACAAGAGCACAAAGCACACATCTGGTGTAAATTTAGAAACAAATAAAGCTATCATTTTCTCTTCGGATGAAAATTGTAGTTCTGTGACAAGTAAAAGGACATTGAGTTAAGTTGTATCAGAGCACAGGTTGTCATGTGTAAGCTGCACACAGCCATGTAGCGTAAACTAGAGGATCAGCAGATTAAACTGAATTTCAAATGTTAAAGCCTGAAAAATATTTCCTTATTCTCATTGTCTCATTTGTTCTCTTAAAGGCGAAAATATGCGAATTACTTTGTTAATTTGTTTGTCCGCAGAAAATCTCTCTCCTTCTAAAACTAATATCTAAGAAATGTAGTCATTTTCATGTATTTCCTTTGTCCTCCTGCACCTCACTTGACTTTTAGAAATCCTCATTTTGAGAAAATTTTGTTTTGGCTTTCACAAAGTTACATCTATGCTTCTGTCAGTGAAAACCGAACCTAATCTCCACCCCTGCTGGATTGTTTTTAGCATTTCCAGAGCACAGGGTCAACCAGTGCAACATCTGCACTTAAGGAGAAATTACCTTGATGCTCATGTGCCTTCTTTTGTCCCCAAATGACTTGATCATTAGTCTACTTCCCCTCAGGCTCAGACATTGGACCTTGGATAAAAGGTGAAACAATGGGTCAACTGAAAAATTGCTTCAAATCAGGGGAGATGGGATTGGCAATACTAAGCAAGATGGGAAGGTGGTTTAGTTTTGTCTAGCTCGATTGCTCCAAAAATAGCAGATCTCCCTCTCCTCCGTCTTCCTTTTTGTCTGTGTGAGAAACGGGTGGATTCGGCAAATGAATATTTGAATTTTTGTGGTGGGTAATTTTTCTTAGTTTTGTCAGAGAAAAGGACAAATGATCCACATGTTTTTTCAGTTCAACTTTACATGATATGAAAATCTAAAAGTAGATTACATGAACAAACTGAAAGTTAGTCATTATGCATTATTTATCTTGGCTCAGGAACCACAACACATGCAAGCATACAAACATTTTCAACAATGTAACACATTAACCTATTTTCAATGTAAATTGTGTTATACAGTTGACAGATTTATGTTCAGTGCAGAGGAGGACAAAGGAGCAGGTGAAATGAATCACTGCATTGCATAATGTAGGTGGTGATTCCCATGAGAGCTTCATATATAACTTTCTTTTATTTTCTTTCTTTTTTTTTGCCTCAAGAAAAAGCTTGAAAGTATCTTTGCTTCGTTGCTGACTTCCCATCTAGAAAAACTCAACACCATGCCCGCAACTTTAAAGTCCGTTCACCCTGAAATATCACCATACAACTTGGATACAAATGTTCTGACACGATATAACATGTTACGGACATCTGTGATTATTTTACATAAAAGTAGAATTTTAAAATGGATGTTCTAGCTTAGACCGACACTCTATTTTACATTACAGTGCTTATATTTATAGTGACAACTGAACAATAACTGGTCTCTTTGTGGGTTTAGAGTTGAAATAATATCCATCAGCGCTGCCACTTATTTTTAGCAACTGGTTTTTATCCAAACCAGTGTTGTGGATGAAGGAACAGCAATATATCTGCCGCTAGGTCGGTCCAGGGCTTTGATATGGTTTGGAATATCTCAACAACTATTGAATGGATTGCCCTGAAATTTTTCAATCATCTAAACTCCCATGAGCCTTTTCTTTAGTGCTAATTCCTAACAACTGCAATGCTTAAATATAGTGCTGTATTTCATGGTTGTTCACTAGTTTCCTTGTGATCATATACAAGTGTTTTGCATTTGGGGTCAAAATAATTCCACTTTGATTACATTGTGTATGGAGATTTTATAGAAATGTTCATGTTGAATGTAGGAATGCACTTTATAATGTACTTTATTTTATAGTTTGGAAATGCACCAGGTTGGTTAATATAGCCCAAATAATGATGTTCACAATAGATGTGAAATATGTAAATGAAATATTTACAGTACATTTATTTTGAGACATATGTATCACAGAAGCTGAACATATACCATTCATTTGATTTGTTTTTGTGATATATGCTCAGTGAACAAAGCCTTTATGAAGAGATTAAAAACACACATACAGTCATTTGCAATAGAGTAGGAACAACATAATTTCATAGACTCATGTCAAAATTAGCTCCAACAATCTGAGCACAAGGGACATTAAAGCAATGCAGAAGATAGGATCAGCAAGTCCCATCAATCATTCACGACAGCAGGCAGGACTTTGGCAGCATGATGGATGACAGCGGTGAAATGAGACAGAGAGGAATGCACCATACGTCCAGCTTGTCACACTAAGTTTATACTGCCACACATAAATACTTCACCACTTCATGATCAGCGTTAACAGAGGTTTCTCTAAACAAGGTGTCTATGCATAAAAAAATAAAATTAAAAAAATGGAGAAGGAACTAACAGTGGTCGTCCTGTTGCTTTTGACACAGACCATTAATATAAACATCCCACAGTACATACTTAACAGACAAACAAGCGTGTCTTGTAGACTTCAACCAAACTATTTACTTGCATGCAATCATATAAAAGAATGTCACTGTGGAAATGTGCTAAAGGGAATGAGGGAGATGACTCTTACGGTTAATTTAAAATCCCACAGTCAAATATGGTATGAAATGGAAAGTTTTTCCTCCCTATCATCTTCATTTGATTTAATTGGATGCAGGCAACATGATCTGCTTAAGCTCCAGAGAAGAAACAGTCACAGAAGGACAGCATTAACATTTAAAGACTTTGTAAAGTTGAAGCAGTCAACATTGTCAAAATTACCAGGTGGTCATAATTGCGCTGGGAGACAAAAATAGTTTGCTTTAGGCAGGATGCTGTCACTGAAAGCAGCTGTGGGGAAAACAAGTTAGAGTCAGACATCCTGGGCTGTTCTGTGTCGCCACCAGCCCCATAAACTGACCACAGTGTTCGACATGTTGTTATACACACTGTTAAAGTCTTCACACTCCAGCATGCATGTGGCACAAAGAAGTCATGGCTGTTTATTCACTTGATCCCCTGTTTACGATCGCTAACCTTGATGGAATAATGTCTGTTTCGTCTGATTACACAGAAATAAATGCTTGTGGTTCTTTGAAAAAAAAAGTGTCAAATAAACCATACCAAATGCATCAAGTATAAAATGTGTTTGATTTGTATCTGTGGACAATTGGGTTTTCAGTGAAATATTTCATAGTTTATATTTAGAATAGAAAAAAAAAAAAAATCAGCTTCTAAAAATGTTCATAACTAGATGTCCAGTCCTGGCTAAAACACCTTTGTAACATTAGGTTGAATTAAACTCTAAAAATGGTACCAGGTAATATTTATATCCACATGTTTAGCTGAATGTCAACAAAAAGTCATTTAGAATTTTTAGTGCGAACTATGATTCCTTGAATTAAAGAAATTCTTCTAAGGTTTATTGTTGTGTTGAGTTTTAATCAGAAACTTTCAGAATGCTCCCAAACTAAACTAAAAGTGTGAAGATTGGAAACATATCTGATAAAAACATCATGTCAGCATTGTCACTGTGAGCTTGTTAGCATGCTAATGTTAACACTGAAAATAATAAAGAAAATACTTATCGATTACCAGATGTAAGCTATCAGTTGTATAATAAACATATGAATAATACTTAAATTCACTCTTAAGGCAGAATGAGAGATTCCAGCAGCCTTGAACGCACCATCACAGATGTGTAACGTGGCCATGGATTTCCTTTTTATTGAATTGTTGCTTACAATGTTAATTTTTAGCTTTTTTGCTTAAACAGTCTATGGCCGCAAGTGGTCATCTTCATTCCTTCTTGCTGAGCTTCTTGTCAAATTAAACATACAAAATATACTGTAACTATAGCCTGCAGTTAAAATCAATACAGAAATAAGCACTGGTCACTGACAATGTGTTTATAATGCATTCCAGCCAGTGATGTATGACCTGCTGTCACAATGACATTTCTACTTCCTGCTCATTATGTTTGAAGAAGTGTACACATGATTTTGACCTCAGTTCTTTGATTAGAAACATCATAAAAAAGTATTTAGGTTGCACTTTTATCACGTTTTTAGCTAAACAAGAAATTTGCAGAGACCTGCAGACCAGGAGAAACTTATAGCATATAATCATATTCAAAGATGATCTTATTCCTCACCCAAATAGACTGTTTGCTAGTCATCCCAGCAGTAGTTTGATGGCTCATTGTATTCAAACAGTAATTATGTCTTAAAATACCGTATTCATCCTACAGAAAGAAACCCAACACAGTCCTTATTCTCCTCCCACAGCTCTCTTCTACCATTATGAACACATTTTAAGCCTTTTATTCTAAATGTAATGTGCAGACTGTTGACTTTTCAGCTTCCAGCGCCTTTTTAAAGCAACAACTTCTTTACAGATGTTTACTTCATCTGAAGTAGATGTCTCAAACCTGTCATGTTTGTGTCATTTTTTAATGAAATGCAGCTGCCGACAGTTATAACTTTCTCTTGACATGAAACATGCGCCGACTTGAAAAACACTCACGATGCAGTGGTTTGACTGTGCCACGACCTGCCGTGCATCAAGCACATACAGGTTCAGCTGCAGTGAGTCTTGTGTCTTGTTCTATTCATAGCTGCAGTGTCTGTGTACAAGTTCAATTTTAGACAGACGTGACTCAGTCATCCAGCCTGTTTAACAACCAGACAGTCAATAAAATCACCCAACCAAAACTGCAAGGAAACAAAAATAAAACTTACAATTGCCGTTAAGAGGGGTCCATTGTGCATTGAAGCCTAGGGCAGACAATAATTTAATATTATAAGGGGAATTAAGTTTGGATCATGTGACCATACTGTGTGATTGTTCTAATTGGTGTCTCAATACACAACAGTGGGAAACTGTTGTGTATTGCACTAATCATCTAAGTGTTTTACATTAAATATCTTATATTTAATTTCTTAAATTAAAAATGTATCATCCGAAAAATTGTGCATTTAAATGGTTAATAGTTAATAGCTTCTATGTAAATTATGACATTATAAAGTTCCAGTTTTTTTGCCAGCCTTCATGCCTTGACTTGGGAGGGATTAGGTGTTTCTGTGAGTAGCAGCACCGAAGACATTTCAGTTACTGAGTGCACCCAGGTTAACACAGAGTATACATAGCTGCTCCTCTACTGTGGAAATTAAACAATACCTAAACTGAAGGAAAGTCGCCATCTAGTGGTTATAGAAATAAGAATAAAAAACACAGCAGGCACAAAAGAGAACAGCAGTGGATTCACATGATTAGCAGTTTTCAAATTGAACAAAGTTAACATTGACAGGATGACTGGTGTTTGTGTTAACTGGAGCCATAGGACACTCCTGATGTTGCAGCAGCAGATTCGTTATTTTTGTGGACAACAGGCCGGTGCATCCATAAAGAGCGAGGACCAAGACTTCGCTGAAAAAAATTACCCACTGCCGAGAGCGTGATGAAGACTTTATGACTTTTTTGACTTGTTTGCTTAAAGCTATTGGTGACTTCTTTGCTCTCCGTGGTTGCATGATACAGAGACACAGTCTCTGCTGTCTTTAGTTTTGTTTCCACCACTGGGATTTCCAGGGAATTTTACAGGAAGTCCGCTGTTGGCATGTGTCTCCACCAGAGTGGCAGCCCCTCAGGTGCAAAACTCTGGAACTTTCTCAGGGAAAGAAGGATTAATGGCTACGGGTAATTTCTCAGGGCCTACTCCGGTCCCAAGAAATTCTTGGGTGGGCCTTTAACTTGACTCTGTGATGATTTGTGAAGACTGCTGATATAAGATGTGAAACGCAGCCAGTAGACAAAGTGCAAGCTGCCAGAATGAATGGTGAATTTAAGCTTCTCTGTTGGGCTTATATGTGTGAGTCTGACTTTGAAAGACATTTTGACATGTGATTGGTGATGTCATATTTCATTCATTTTCTATCATTGGACTAATCTCAGCTCATTCTCCATGTTTCCTTCTGAGATCACACTTTTACCTTTTATCTTTTTTGTGTACCCATGGGTCAGAGCTTGGAGGAGCGCACATTTTCCTTTCAAGTTTCCTTTTTTATAAATCCCAAAATTTGCCCAGAAGTGGCATACACAATGTTTACGCAATAAATGAGGCCCCTGGATAGTAGGCTCATGGCTTCCACACTGAAACTCTGCTCTACACTGGAGCCTCCACCTCTCCATAGAGCGCCCCCTGGAGGACTGAAGGAGCCCCACAGTCCAGCTGCTTGTAGACCTCTGCATCTTGCTGGCCAAAGTCAGCTTCGCACACTGAGGAGCACCACTAGTTAGATTGGTTAGACTGGGGAGTCTTCACCTCCAGTCTGCCTGAACAAGAATTGGTCCCATTCAACAGCCTGACAGAGTCTGCAGACATTCTTCCACACAACTTTTTACTCGTACATTTTCAGTAAATATCTAGATACTCCTTTCATTCAGTGAATATTTGGGACTTCACTGAAAGAAGCTGGTGGTCTGCTGATCACAGCTGAGCTGTCACATCTGTCATGATGTGTTGTTGCACACTGTTTTACTTTACTTTGTCAGTAAAGTCAGTTTCAACTCTTTCACCAGAGAAGAGCTACAAGTGCAGACAACACATCCACTGTGTCTGTGAGTTCTTCAGGTTTCTTCCTGTTAAAGGGAGTTTTTCTTCCACTGTCTCCCTCTGCTGCTCACCGTGAGAACTGTTTTCCTACAATAGTTTAAAGAGCTTGGAGATAAATGTAGTTTGTAATTGGATACTATACAAAACTGAACTGAACTTAATTAAATGAATACATAATAACTTCATAAACATGAACTACTTTTCTCCTTAAAGACCTAAACTCAGTGTCTTTAAGCCCTCACATACAACTGTTACAGACATCAGTCACATGACTTATTCTGCTGCCCATGTGAGGTTTGGTGATGTTTACTGCTAAAGACACAGAAGAAGATGGTGGTTCGGATCAAAATAAATCCTCAGCTTTGTTGTCTCTGTTAAAACAAATCAGCACTGACTGTTAATAGGAAACAGCAGGTTAAAGAAGTCTCAGGTATCAAAGTCAGCCACTTTTTTTGATTCATCCACCCCCACGACCATCTTTTAGGTTTATTTCCAGTGTTTACCTGTGGAGATGTGATTTCTTTCAGCCCGAAGTCCTAAGGAGACAATCAGAAAAGAAACATCTGAGATCTGTGAATAAAGTGAAGAAAAGAAGCAGTTTTGTCAGTTTGTGATCATAATCTCAGAACTGCTGAACCACTTTATACAAGACTGAGTGGAGAGATGGGACACAGGGACACACCAGGAAGGAAACCATAAAATTTTAGCATTGATCTGGTCAAAGCCATGTATCCTGCATTTAATTATCATTTTCCAGATTATCACACTGACAGATAGATCAATAATGTTTGGATCTTGGTGTAAAGACTCAGATGTGTTTGTGGAGATGAGATTATGAGTTTGAACAGTTGCGTATAGATTCAGATAATAATCCAGACCTGACAGATATGTAGGAATATTTGGCCTTAGGTCAGATATGAGCCATTCGAGTTTACTCTCGTTTACTGTGTTATTAGGCTTAAAACTTAAAAAACGGGGGTGCTTGGATAGTTGAGTGGTTATGGCGGAAATATCAGTCAGCTTTGTTATAAAACACCTAATTTATTACCTTATGGTCAGATCATTACTAAACTGTGACAAGCACAAATGAACAGCCGCTACAAAGCAATGCAAAGATGCTACACTATAACAGCTTCAGTAATTACTGGTACATCACGACCCTGCTGTATGTTAATAGACACCAATGACTGAAGCAGTTCACGTCAGGTGTATATTGACCAGTTACCACTGAGATGAGAGTTCAGAGAAGTAACTGCTGTGTGTTGTGTCTCTGGTTTCTGTCAGTGTGAGGATGTGATAACATCAGCTGATGGAAAGTAGCAGTGTGGTGTCTAGTTGTTAGGATCAGAGGACTGAAGCCCCTGAATATCTGAAACCCCTGTGTCTGGGCCTGAGAGGCCCCATCCTAACCCTTAGCCCCATCCCAATCAGCACTGTGCACTTGAGACTGTACACATCTGTCCATCTTCCTCCACTTAACATCCCCAGGATGGAAGCACACTCTCCTCTCCGTGGCCATTTGCACTAACTCCTAAAGGGGGATCCCAAAGTGTTGCTATGCCAGCTAAGAGATATAATCTCTCCAGTATGTCCTGGTTCTTCCCCAGTGAGAAGGGGCATCCCGATCAGATGCCCTAGCCTGCAACCACGGAGAGCAAAGAAGTCACCAATAGTTTCAAGCAAACGAGTCAAAAAAGTCATAAAGTCTTCATCACGCTCTCGTCAGTGGGTAATTTTTTTTCAGCGAAGTCTTGGTCCTCGCTCTTTATGGATGCACTGGCCTGTTGTCCACAAAAATCACGAATCTGCTGCTGCAACATCACGAGCGTCCTATGGCTCCAGTTAACACAAACACCAGTCATCCTGTCAATGTTTCAGCTCCTTGATCCACAATCTCATTGTTTTGGTTACTACCCCCAGCTTGTGATTGTAGATGAAGGTTGGAATGTGAAAAGGTGTCAGTGAAGTTTAACAGGTTACAGTGTCAGAAAATAAAGGCTGCAACTCTTCAGGACCCTGATGAGCCTCCCTGTGTCCGTTCCCTCCTACTGTCTACATAAGTAAGAGCATGTTAGCCCCAAAGAGAGAACAAGCTTCGGCCCTGGAGGAAACTGATCTCTCCTGCTCTCTGACTACGGTCCAGAAACTGGGCAGTGACAGAAGGATAACAGTATATAAACCCCACCGATTCTCAGCTGCTATAGTCATAAGGCCTGTGTCAGGCAACAGAGCATTCAGTGCGACAGCGTTTCTGTTGAATTAAACACTTTGCTATGTATTGTGCATTTTGAACTGGGCTTTACTCCAAGACTGTAGGCAGAGCTTCGTAGAGAGAAAAAGCGACCAAACTTGCATCATGCACTTTTAAATGTAAACTCAGATCCAATAAATGTAACCCTAAAAGCAACAGTACATTTTTTGCAACTAGTTCCCAGTTGCAAAACTGTAGTATTTTAATCTTAGACATAAATATGTCATTCAACATTCAATACTGTGGTTTTTCTTAGCAGGAGATTTTAAGAAATTGCTCCTAGACAACCTGCTCCTTGTCAGTGGTGCAACATCTTAAGTTAGGAGAAGACCTTTAATCAATCAAAAGTTTTTTTCTGAACTTTTGCTTAAGTCTAATAAAAGAACTGAGAAATTAAACTCCTTTAATATATCAGTATGGGGCCTGAATGTGCCATTAGAAACTACCCGCAGAATCACCCACAAGAGATGGGAAGCCTGCATCTGCTTAGCAATACACTGATCCCATGAAAGCAAGGCGGTCATAAAACTGGCCTAATGTATTTCCCCCCCTTTGTTTGTGTGTCTAATTGTTTGCTGTTTTAATGCTGTTTGACCGGACAGTGGAAGATCTACAACTATGACGCAGGTTGTGTGTGTGACGCACGAAATGGGCGGAATTTTCTGCTCATACGCTGCAAAAAATGTGAAACTCAGCATTTTGTTTACTCTCCTGTGCATCAGCGATATTACTGGGAAACAATAAGAGAATGAGACTGAATAAAAAAACTGCTTGTTTTCACTTGGCTAATTTCACTGAGGCTAATTTCTGAGCGGTGTTTGAATATATTATAATTAAGGCGGATCGTCTTTATTTATTTGTCGTAATTAAATCTTAGATGCACGTGACGTCATTTATTTGCTTTTATATGCTGCTCTCGTGATATTTATGGAAATATTACATTTTAGGACTCAACAGCCTCTGAAATGTTCAGATGGACACTTTTTGCAGCGCTCTCCTCCCCCCTCCTCCTCTTCTGTGCAGACATAAGGGGGGCAGGTCTTGTTGTAAAAGGCTCTATTACTGCCTCAGCTGGCGATGCTGTAGCTCACACGGGGCTTGAAGAGCCTCACAGCTTAACTGGTAATAATTATAGAGAGGTGACCTGGTTTCAGCACCGCGGCTCATCAGCAGCTTCAGCGCGCAAAGCGGAGATTTTGATCAGCCCCTCCCCGCTCCGTGCGTCCGACACAGCGGGTAAACACGGGTTCAGCACCAGCGGTCTCTGGAGCGGAGCTGTCCGCAAATTCAGCACTTTCCCCCCTGTCTTTCTTTCTTTCTCTCTCTGAAGGAGGGATCCACAGACCGGGAGATTGAGGGTCTGTATTTCCCCCACATTATTTCAGGATGGCGTCAAAATACGTCGGCATGATCGTCCTTTTCCAGCTTCTAGCTCTGAACGTGGTGAGCCAGACGTCTGCCTTCCCTACACCTACAGCTTCAACGGATGGTGAGTTGGTCGTCGCTTTCTTTCTGAGATAATATAGTCTTGCACGTGAAGCATTTTAAACAATTCATTTAAAGAAAAAAATAATGGCTGGAATAGGAAAACAACGCAGGTTTTACAAAGTGCATAAGGTCATAAAACTGTCTCTTCAACCACATGGTGGCAGGCTCCGTAATTATAAGTATTTCTGCCGAGATTTAAACTAAATGAAGCTTTACAGGTTCCTACACTCGTCCAGCATGGACAGCTGCAGGCACATATTCATTTGTTTAGGTTTTATAATGTTAGAGAATTAAATACAGATACAACCCAGCTCCCTAACAAAATAAAAACAACAAAGCAGCGCATTTAAAGTTGAGCTCCAGCTCAGCAGTAGGTCGGTCGCCCGGTCGCCTCTTAGGCCGCTTCAAGTCTATTTTCGCCGCAGTTTAATCTTTTGTTTGATAATCCGATTAAGCTCTGCCTTTACTGTGGTGAGTTGAGGAGAGCAGAAATAATAACAATAATAGATGTAAATGTCTAAATTGACAATAAAAATAGCCCAACATATTACATTTAATTTAGAAATGCATTGTTTTATTATGTGAATGTACATATCTTTTTTTTCTTTTGTAGACAAAACTATGTACAATAGACAGCTGACAGAAGAAAGACCACTACAAGAGCAGGTAAGCTCCTCTTCTTCCAGGTCCCAGTCCTGATTTTATCATCTAATATCCGGTCATATGAACTTTATGGTCACTTGTCAAACAAACAATGTATTAACCCAGTCGATATTGACAATCTAAGCTTATATCCGGAGTGGAAATGATTTGTTTAATGTTTGTCTTTTCCCCAGATTGCTGAGGCGGACAGCGTGAAGGCTGCAGTCCAGTCAGCTGGTAAGAAGAAACCTTATTTCCAATCAATGAATCCCTCTATTTCCGCCTGCTGAATGGATTCATGTTGCAGCACTTCCAGTAAAATAAGACGCATCTGTGCTGAGGAATAACGGCTGTTAGAACCACACATGTGAGATGGGCTCCTCAGCACCTCTTGTATTTCTGCGATCTGATCACGTTGTTGTTGCTGCTTTTCAGAGAGCAGACGTCCCACTGTCTCCAAGGACACAGAGTCAGATCAGGACCGTGATGACTTGACTGTGCTTAAGTCACTGGCTGATGGCCAGAAATCAAAGAAGAATGCTGAGGCCACGGTTCAGAAGGAGGATCAGTACGTTCCAGATGAATCAGACTCCACCAAGAGCCGGCGTCTGGCTGAGGACTACGACTCCACCAAGAACGGGATGGACACTGGCAAGTACCAGGGTACGCACACTTGTCATTGTGGGTTGGTTCAGTGGGTTAGCTGATGTTCACTGTGTTGGTCCAGAATACGCCTGCTTGTTCGACCACCAACCGTATCGCCAAGGGCAGGCCTTGTGCCGCATGTTCCTGTTGGCTACTGACAGGCCACCTGGCAGACATTTTAAGAAAGAGTTGGCAGAGAAAACACGTGTGTGGGATGGGGATAAGCAGAGACAGATAGAAAGGCAGAACATGTGCACGCCAGAGAGAAAGATTATCTTCTTCCTCTCAGATGCTGTGATTGTAAAAATTGTATATTCTGCACTGTGGCTGTTCACAGAGAACTCATCTGTGAATCTTCAAAAGTTATTTTATGATTCACTTCAAAATTAAATTAAAAAGTGCATGCTCCCAATATACCTATGTAACTCACTTTAGTAATACCCTTTTGACTTCATGTTCACAAAATCATTTGAAGTCATTTTATCTATTGGATATCTAAGCTGATTTCATCAGAACGCATGTAATTTGATACTCACCCTAATCGTCAGCACAAAGGAAAGTCTCAGAGGTGAGATGACTCAGACACAAAGGGCTCGAGGGCTACACCTCATCGATTCAATGCAGTCAGCCCAGCAATGACAAGCAGCTTGCCAGGTTATGTTACATCTAAATTTGGCAGCTGTAGTCTTGGTTTAATTTCTTATTTCCTAGAGTGAGAAAAAATAGGCCCCTTGTCTGTAGGTAAAGTACATCACTGATGATTAACCCTCAAATAGTTGCAAAGCTATTCCGGCACTGTTTATTTTTATTGTGTGTGGACCTTGGAAAGCAGTGGGCTGGTGTTATGTAAGAGTCGAGCTGTAACAAATGCACATTTCTTAGTAATGCAGCTATATATGTCGGAGGAGCAGGTAGGAGGATGTTTCAGGTTTAACATTTCACATAACAACAAAGAGAGAAGTTGAAAAAGTATATTCAGTTAAATAGGTCAAGAATTAAAGCAGAGAAAATGTGCTTTATCTACCCTCACAGCTAATGATGACAGTTACAAATGATAACGTATAGTGTGCATCCTCTTAGATGACCCTGAGAGCTTCCGGCAGGTCGATGGCACCCCGCTGACAGCAGAGGACATTGTCCAGAAAATTGCAAACAAGATCTATGAAGAGGATGATAGAGGGGTGTTTGACAGGATCGTCTCCAAGCTGCTCAAACTGGGACTGGTAGGTTCTCTCTCGTATGCCATTGGATCGATCCACACAGCATGTAGTGTGACATTTTCTCAACAGGATCGTTTGCCCCCGCTACCTGCAGTTTCCTCATCAGGAAAGGGAAAGATGTGTGGATTGTGTTTTGTTTCCATGATTTTTGGTTGTGAATTACTTTTTTCACACTCAATAAGCAGCTTTGCTTTGGTGTCCAGATTTCTCCCTGAGGTGCATCTCTCACTGACAGTGATGCTTAAGATTTTTACAGTACATAGGACACTTTGTTCTGTTTTAAACACAATTAATCTCTTTGTCTTTCTGTAGATCACAGAGAGTCAGGCAGACACTCTGGAGTACCAGGTGGCCGAGGCTCTCCAGGATCTCATCACCAAAAATGCCAAGAACAATGAGATTGAGGATATTGAGAGCAATGACCAAGAAATCAGGGGAGACCAGGATGACCAGGGTCCAGACACAAATACGGTAAAAAAACGTGATGGACATGATAACAGTGATTTTTTTTAAAAAAGGGATGTTATCAGTAACAAAAGCTCTTTAACATCCAGGACACGTGGGAGCCACCCAGGCGCCGCTACAACGAAGACGAGGAGGAAGAGGTGGAAGATGATGATGAGATTGAGGATGCGGTGGACAGGGACGCAGAAGAAGATGGAGACGAAAACACCTGGGACAAAGATACTGAGGAGGGTAATGAGGTGCGCCCTGAAGACGGGCTCCAGGACCTGCAGTACTTCCCCAACTTCTACCATCTGCTCAGGAGCCTCAACACAGGTAAAAACAGCTCATAGCCACAAAAATGTTTCAGAACATCTTGTATCCGAAGATAGAACTCATAGAAATAGTAAGAACAGGACTAGATATATTCTGTTGTCATGGCGATCTCATAGATGACTCATTGCTTTTGTTTTGTCCAGCTTTGTATAGCCAAGGAAGTGCAGATGAAAAGTGCACATTTAACTAATTATTTACAAGCATGTCATAATGAACCCTGCAAACACCACTTAGTCCCATTAACACCACTCTAACCAGTTACTATTTTTAAAAAAGATCACTGTTAGTTAAAGGCTTTTAAATTTTGTCCTCTGGTTTACAGATCAAGACGCTCAAGAGAGGGAGACACTGATCACCATCATGAAGACGCTAATTGACTTTGTGAAGATGATGGTGAAATATGGCACCATCACCCCGGAGGAAGGAGTGTCCTATCTAGGTAAGTAGTCACATTTATAGCTACGGACATTCAGCGCCAGAACACAAGACACAGATTCACATAATAGAGGGCACTGCAACTGTGTTAAATAGTATTATGTAGGGCAACCTGATAATATTGAATATCTTTAGTTCATTACTAACTGGAATAACATTCCCATATAACACTTAGACTTCAAATAATTTTATTAAATTATTGATAATATACTTTTGTGTGGAATCATGTCATGTTTGTATGGTGTATTATGTTACTGTCTCACAAAATTGTCTTGTATAAAATACTTAAATACATACATACATTAAATGCAAATGCACATCTGCTATATCACATTATATATTCATACATATATTAATTATGTTGTCATATTGATTTCAACCACACCAACTAGTGTTCATTTTCTCTGTATCTGTGTTTTTTTTACATCTGTGATCTATGTGTCAGTCAAGCTAATGTTTCCACCAGTCAGTGCAGTGAAGTGTGAAGCCTGCACAGACAGATTAGTGTCAGTGTTTTTATGACCGCCCGTTACATCAGCAGCTAGTAGAAAGGTCAGGCACCTGAAGCTATCACGGCCAGTATTTCTCTGTTTAATAACATTCAGAGAGAGAAGAAATAGAAATAATATCTTCTTGCATAAATGTTAGGACATCTAGTTGTTGTTCTTTGAATATATACACTACAGTATTAATAAGATAGGTCTGAAATGTAATTTGTGAGCCCTGCTCTGTGTAGACTATAGAGGGATTGATTAATATTCTTTCAGAAGATCCCCAGCAACAGCTGGGTCAACGTTGTTTCCTATGCAAGCAAATGACCAGTGCTGACGTTGCACACCAGAACAAAACAGGCATATAATGTTACACAAGACACATGTTTCCTAGGCAACCTCTTTGGCCTCATGTAGTATAGTGGTGTGGAAATGATTGGACAGCCATTCATTACCTAGCAACATGTTAATGCCACTCCATCTCCATCCCCCAACCTGCTGTCATGCTTCAATGAGTCACTCAGGTACACAACTGAATGCACACAGCTGTCAGTCAACACTGTTCAGACTGAGAGTGATGCAGGGCTTGAGGTGGAGAGATAGGCAGCGAGGGTGTAGGAAATGAAAGATGGTGAGTGTGTGGGCAGAGAGAGCGCATCAACTAATGGGCTTCCACTGTGCCACAGGTGGGAGGAGGCGGTTTGAAGCCACAGAGGAAGCAGAGAGAATGGTTAGACAATGAGGAATGAAAAGGAGGCTAGAACTGTATCACAGATATTGTGCTGCTTTAAGCCTTACTGTTTGTCATGTGCCTCAGTGGTTCTTGTCTCCTAGCATCCACTATACATTAGACATTGTCTCCTCTTAATGTTTACTGACTTTTCACAAAGATGCTCTTGCTTCAAGAGTCCTTAAAGTAAATTTTCTTGTTGAAGAGGTGATTCTTAGGTACATTGGTAACATTTTATGACTTGCATAGTTCACCATGTCTTGCATTTTGTAAATAATTGAAAATTGCATTGATAAGTACAAGTAGCTGTGTCATTAGACAATAAGTGATAATATAATGAAACAGTTGTAATAATATAAAATGTCTCCATTAAAGAAATTGATAAAAATCCTCTCATATCGTTACAGCTGTTTACAAATGCATCACAGAGAGTTATCAGTCATGTATTAGATGTTTAAATACTCCCTCTAAATACTAAAGCCTCAAAAGGCTTAAAATAAAATGCTGCCAGACCATGAAACTGAGGATGAAATTTCAGCTGATCTCAGTGACGTGTGGTTTCTCCAAAGCACATAATTTTTACCCCTTTGCTAATCCAGAGAGAAGTAGTCGTGTCTAAAGCCTCTTTGAGCCACACTGTATATTTTTATCTTTCTCTCATTGTTTCAGGGTTATTCCTATTTTCTAATCCCTTTGTGAAAACATGATAATACCCAGTGCGACTGCTGTGGTGGTGTTGGTGTTGACAGCCTGAGGACAAATTAAGTTACAACTCTCAAAATAAATGTAGCTGTTTACACAAATACTGTGCTGGTAACTGAACTGTGGATAAATTATTCCTGTCTAATTTTTCTTCAATATGAATCATTTATCTTCAATTTATAATGCATAGATAAATTATAGAGAACTGTAGCGGAAAAACAAAAGACTTTGTTTATTACTGTCGTCATACTCTTAAACCTACTTTTCATTAATTAGCTGAAACCCTTTTCTAATGATAATGACCCTCTTAGTCATACAGGAACAGCGTGGGGTTTTCTAAAGCTCAAAAGGTTTCTCTTTCATTATCTGTAGAGTGACCTGATGACTCGGTGCTGATTAAATCTGAATTAAATGTTTGACTTGTTACACCCTATCTGCAGAGAACCTGGACGCTATGATCGCCATGCAGACCAAGAACAAGCTGGGCAAGTCTCTGGGGCCTCCTGACTACAGTGGCCCTAATGGTAAACAGTTATTCTCCAAACATGTCCCACAGCAATAAAATAATGTCATGTCAAATATGATGAGATGTGATTTAGTACATTTGACTGTGTGGGCTTTCATAGGCTTTACAACATTTCTTTTATTAAAGGGGACACTACAGTAATGGGTAAAACATTTATATCTATGGGCCATGGACTTTTTTTACTGCAGGAAAGATCCAGGATGAGGATGACAACACCAAGGCTGAGGCTGCCAAGATGCAGAGGGAATATGAGAACCTGAAAGACTCGACCAAGGAGGAGCAGCCGTCAACCAGTCAGTCCACTACACAAATCTGATGATGACCACAGGAAACATGAATACCCTTTGTTTAGTGAACTCATTGTGTGCTAAAAGATTTTTTTTTTCAATTTTGTTTTGCTTTGCATTATAATTTTTTTTTTTTCCTTGGTTTTGTGCCACAAATAGAGCAAATCCCCACCACAGTTCAGTGATGCAAAAATATCGTCATCCCTTCTGTTCGGCAAAAGGATTAATTTGATATATTTTGTTTTCACTCAGCAGAGCTGACAGGAAATAAACAACTGTGTAGTCCATCATAGCTAAGTCCTTGATTGTCCCTGAACTAGGCCAGTCCAATAGCACCCACATCTGCTGTTACTCTCTGTCCCTGTCCACTGTACTGTGCCCATTCATCACTGTAATCAATACAAATACATGCATACAAACACAATGAAATAAAACCTAAATGAACCATAGAGCAGGATTACCACCACAACATTTGCCTCAGTAGGAAATAAAATAAATCCATAGTAATGTCACTGTGTCTCTGTGTTAACATGCTGCACTGAGTTGCATAACACATTATAAAAAAAATAGAGCATGCATTATGATACATATTTAATCTGTGGTTAAGTAACAATCTTGATTTGACAAACTGTAGATATCATTCAAACTTTTATCTACCATCTTTGATTGGAAAGTGCAATCTTGGCTGCCAGTGTTGGGAATGGATGTTCTGTCTTACTGTTTAGTGGAAACAAGGCTCTTCTGAGTGCTAATGCACTGCAAAGGAAGTGAAGAGAAAATCAATTACTTTCTATTTCCTGACATATTAAAGATACAGACTCTCATGTTTCTTTGTCCTCATACTGTCCTTCTCTTAACTTCAGATCAGCCTGGCAAGTCAGAGACTTATCTGGAGGCCATCAGGAAGAACATCGAGTGGCTGAAGAAACACAACAAAGAAGAAGGCAAAGATGGTGAGATGTACAGCCTCACGCGAATACATACATGAGAGAGACTAAAAAATATCAGACCATAATCTTGTGTGTATTCGAGGATCACTTCTATCATACACTTTCCCTTTTCTATCCCTTGCTGATTTTTTAAGAGCTAGAACGAGAAAACATCCTCATTTGTAAATCGTGGTCTCCATGCTAAACTGTGTGTGTGGGGGGTCACAGACAGGTCTTACACGACAAACTAAAAGAACTGAACATTTTAAGCCTCTTTGTTGGCCTCGATTTGCAATTAAAATGAGCGTGGGATACCAGGATAGATGCTTCACTTCAGCTCTCATGAATATGGATCATTCTTGATGAGCCTGTCCTAATTAGTCACAATACAGCTTCCTTTGTTCAGAGAAATAAAGGTTCTGTTCATCCCTTTCCTCCTACCTGCTTCTCTATATTTAAGGTGAGTGTGTGCAATCAGGCACTTTTTCATGCGAGTTTGTGAAAAGGAGACATTAGATGTTATAGATATTGTACGTGGCCCGTCACGATCACGTTGGTCATGACAACACGAAGAGAGAAACATGATAAGATTATCACATCTATGCCATCAAATTCTGCTTCTGTCTCAAGATTTATAGACATCAGCATTTATAATGAAGCATATGACCTTAAAGTGTACCACTCTGCACAACTCCAGATCCTCTGGTACTTTCATACACACCAGTGAACCCCTCCAACAGGAGAAGCCTGCTGCTGGTCTCTCCACAGTGTAAAATCAATGCCCAGTGGTGCTTAATTAAGCAGGAGAATGAAATGTTAATGAGTTCACACAATTCAGGCCAATCTATCCACTGGTGATCATTGCGCACACCTACAAAAACAAACGAAAGTTCTAGCTCAGTGAGATTTATGTTCACTTGCCTTGATCAACTCTGAGCCAATCAATTGGTGAATCAGCCACCCTTGAGTCAGGAAAAAAAATAAAAGATGGGGGAGGATTTACAGAAAGAAAAAAAAACAAAGTCTGACCCAGATTCAGACACAACGAGATTGAGCGAATGGTGCTGCAGAGCAGAGGGGGAGCAGTAGGGAAGTTTTGTTTGGCGATCATCTTCAACCAGGCTCTATATAGGACACTCATTAGCATTCTAGTGTGAGGAGTGGTTGTCTGGGACAACATGAGTCCGCCTGCCTGTCAGTGATCTGGGCAGAGGACACAGACAGATAATGGTGTCAGAGCAGAAGAGCACAGATTGAACACACAGAGTCAAAATATGTGCCTGATTCACCCAGTGTTCCCACAGCAGGACTCAGAGTTACTACAAAGAATCACCTACTTGTGTAAAACACTTTGTATCTTATTAAACTGTAGATTTCTCCTAATCTCTGCATTTGTTTCTCTCTTCTGAGAAAGTACAGATGGAGGACAACAAACTCCTCTTCAACCAAAAAACAGTGTCATAGTAACAGAGTAGGCGATGAGCCATTTGTTGTGTTTACTCAACCAAAAGCACTCATAAGGACAATCTCGGTGTGCAAGTGTGTATCTGTGTGTGTCTGTGTGTGTTTTGTGTCCGCCTACACACTACACAGATTAGCCAGAGGAGCAGATGGACCTACAGGCAACATCCTGGTTTTGGCTCTCTGGGTTCCTCCTAGCCAAGACTGAGAGAAGCGATGCAATCTCTAATCACATTGTGTTAATCCCTCACGCACGTCAAAGTAACTGATGTATCTTGAAGCAATGCAGTGAATTAGTTGCTGCTGTAAAATGACATTGGAAAGACACAGAAGTTGTTGTGTGACTTGGTCTTGGCTGTCCTCCCTGTACTCAGTCAGTGGCAGCAGTGGAGAAGTGATGCAGCAGATGTTTGCCTGTACTCTAAAACTCATTTGTTACCATGATGGATAGTCACAGTTAGATTGTGTTCACCTCTAAATATAGCCACATCCTACTGCAGCCTTATGGTTCTCTGTGAAATTACAATGACCTGTCAAGAGCATTGTGATTACAAATTATGCTTCAAAAAAAGGTTCATGTGTTTTTAAACTCTTTCGGTAAAGGGTATAGGGTAAGTTGGAAATGACTAATTGAAACTAATGACTACTAACTAAAACTAATGTCTTGACTAAATATAACTCACCAGTTGTGTGTCATTCTGTCACAGTTTTCCTTCTAATGTCATGCTTATATATATAGTCTTCTTAACCCCAGATAAATAAAGCAACTTTGACCTTAATCCTTGTAATAATTAAGGACTGTACCAGATTACAGCTTGTTTGGGTTTACTGTCTCCAGAAGGCTGTTTCAACATGTAGATGTCTGATCTTATTCTGCCAACCCCCCGCGGCCTCCTGATCTCTGGTTCATAAATCTTTAACCTTTCATTTTGTCCGATGTTTCCAGACTACGACCTGTCCAAACTGAAGGACTTTATGGACCAGCAGGTTGACTCGTACATCGAGAAGGGCATCATCGCCAAGGACGAAGGCGACACCATCAAGAGGATCTACAGCAGCCTGTAATGTCACTACCCAACCCCGACCCACCTCCAGCCTAAAACACTGGACTCAGTCTGACAATAAGATCTCCCCCTGACCACTACAGTTATTTCCCATGGCATGGTAAAGCATATACTGTGTATTCAAAACTACCTGCTTAGGGGAGCTTGTTAACCTTCCCAGACATTCCCAATGTGTATCTTGAAAAGGGATTTTATAATACTATCAGCAAAACAGTACAGTTATTCCTTACAGCTCCCAAACTGATTATATTTGCACGCCATGATTGCAGAGTAATAATCACTAGAATAGTCTATTACTGAAAGAAATCAAGGTGTTTTATGTAACAAACTCACACGTCCAACTAAATGTGAGCATTTACTCCAGCCTGACTCCTGTCAGAAATGAATGTTATCAGAGTATGATGCTATAGCTTTTGTCAACTACTGTTCGCAAAACATTTTTTTTTTTGTAACAAAACACACATATATGAAATCTTATTCATTAAATGTAACCCGTCTTAGCCTTTATCTTTAATTTCCAGCATATGTGTAAGATCTTAATGTATCCTTGCTTTTTATTTACCAAAAATATATTTGTTGTGTATCATGTCAGTGCCCTCTGTACTCCTGTTCTGTTCTGCTGTAATTCTTGGGGCCCACTAGGGGGCGATGTCTGTATCATCTCACACTCTGCATGTCTCTGTGAGTTCACTATTTACATCTCTGTAGAGTCACAAGATGAAGTATTTTTAAATGTAAATATTTGTGATTTTTCCTAAAATGTAAAAGCAATTAAAACATTGCCTTTTCTTTACACGTGTATGTAACTGTGACAACAAGCGGCGCTGACAAAACACTAGAGACGACCCACACTGTCATTAAAACACTCAGGATCTTCACGTTTGGTTTAAATACACATTTATTCTCCCCAAATAAAACCAAATAGATTTCAAAAGCACAATAAAACGGCTGTTACAGACAGTTCTCTGCACACATAAATAAATAATGCATTCACACTTCAAAAAATAAAGCAGTCCCTTCATCCCAAAGAAAAGAAAAAAAGCTTCTACGAGGCCGAGAGAGCAAAGGCTCAAGTCCATCCACCACCTCTTTTTGGGGGTGTGCTCATACAAGGTAAACACTGATGAGGAAAGCCTGAATATTCTTTCCAATGATACTATTATAAGAGGGGATTGAGAACGACAGAAGCGGTTAGCTGACAAGCTAATCCTTCTGGAATTGCTTAGCGTATGTGTGTGATTGAACATGTGCAGCAGGTTTGTTCTGTACAGCAGATTCAGAAGCATAGGACAAGTGGATGGACAAATGTGCTCTGATGCCATTAATCTGACTGTTAAAGTCTCTTGGTAAAACTTTACAAAACAAGAACAGCATATATAACATGATAATTGCATATCAATAAATAAAAGGCAAACGTGACACTTTTGTTCAATGTGGTTTGGTAAAAGCAAAAATAGTAAAGACGTAAAAAGCCAGGAGGTTGAGGGAGTGTCAGGAAAACAGCCTGGTCTTTTATATCTCCTGGTACGACGATGTGGGGGCCGTGTAGTCCTCCTCACTGCTCCTGTAAACGAGTAAAGACGTCAACTTTGGGGAAATTTTCCACAGTGGAAATACATTTGAATTTAATTCAATTGCACACACAAGCACGCACGCACACACTGTATTTTCCTGTCCGTTTAACTGGCCACCACAATGTCTAGGTGAGTGTTTGAATAATGGATGAGGCTAATCAAACAGCCGTATTGTTCTTGGTCACAGCTGATGGTTCATCTGGTCAGAAAAGAGCCTGAGAGCAAAGAACCAAAGTCGTAGGCATCATCATAATGGTTTTTACCTAATCACAAATTTAGAAAAGGTAAATCAGAAATGCAATCAATAATGAAGAATCAATATCAACAGAGGATGATTAAAAAAAAAAAACAATTTCCCACAAGGATCAATGAAGTATTTTTGATTGTGATTTTAAACTTTCCAAGAAACCCATCCCAGAAAAAGCTCATTGGTCCAATAGATGCTAAAGTTATTGATTTCCAGTAGAGATGCAGTACAGGCTAAACCTGTCTGATTCTCTTCTGTTAGAGTCAACATCACATCTCTTAGAAGTTTGGTTGGAGAAAACGCTTCTGGATCAATGGAACAAGCTGAAACTTGGATCTGAATTGTGATGTTAGAGACCAGGGTCTCGGCTGGTAGGTTAATATTTAAAGAGAAATTTAAGGAAATTTGCTTTTCAAGTTGGCTCTAAACAGCATTTTTCAAACAAAATACAGGTAAGAAGTTGAAAGAAGAACTAGCACATTACAATGAAACTGAGAAAATGATATGGACGGTTTAATAGGTTAAGGTGGGAAGAAAGATCCTCCTTTATTCTTTCAGACGAAAATGTAACATGAAACATGTTTTAAACCACCAACGACGGACAGTTGATGCTGGTGTAGCTATCAGGTAACGTTAACAGAACATAAGAGCTGCTACAGGAAGAGGAAGGCCTGCGTCCACTCTGACAACACAATACTATGATTATATTAACTTATATTAAGAAGCTGAAGTAGGAAGCACACGTGTAGAAGTGACTGCTGCAGTGTGACTCAGTCCTCACTCAGCTCGTCTTTCTGTGAATGAGAGTCTGCCAGACATTCATTACTACCTCCCTGTCTCAACATGCAGCGTCAGGAAGACGTACTCAGCCTTATTCAGCCAAATACCTGCTAATACCTGACTGTTGCATAACCTGGCGCCTGAAAACGCTGATTCCTATCTTGGATCTGCCTCTTCAGAAAACGCTAACTTTCCTTGCACTTAGTCTGTGTTCTTGCTGAGCTTCTGTCAAACACCTATAGTCAATTTCAGAAAACAGGTTTAGTGAAAACTCAGGGTTACTTGCCTTAGACTCTAAGTGTGAGTTTTCACTAAATGTGTTTTCTGAACAGGCTCCAGAAGTCTGGGTCCTGTTTTCCTGGAAGCACCTTAAGCCAACAGTGATCTTCAAGTCTTATTGTGTGTCTATGAGCTTTATCCGCTTTTGTGAGCAGAAACAACAGCTTCACCAACAGATGCTGGACTCTAGAAAATGCGCACATGTATAAAACCTATAGCGATGCTAATAACATGCCTCCATATCCATCATTTATATGACTGGACCACTTGGTAAGACGTGACGTGACTTCAGTCAGTTGCCTCACCTGACTTCCTCTTCTTTGAGTCTGCGTGCAGCCTGCTTTGACTGTTTGATTTGCAAGTCCAGTCTGTGTAAGAAGTCTTTGGCTGACAGCTCCTCAGGCTGGGGGGGTTTGGAGTCCTCAGGGGGTGGGGAAAGGGGCGGCGAGGGTCCCTCAATATCCTGCGTCACAATACAGGGTGCTGCTTCCTGGCATGCCGCCTCACCGTCCCCATCGGGAGACTCCAGAGACAGTCCGTTAAAGATGGAGCGCTTCTCCGACACCACAGGGATGTTGAGGCTGTTTCTCAAGAAGATGCAGTCGTTGCTGAACAGCTTGTTGGCTCTTTTGATCTGTTCCATCTGCCACACGAGGGTCACAACAAAGAGAAACAGTGTTAACAGTGGGGTTTTCTGCGGTTACATTCATTAGAATTACTTCTGTTTTTCTGCTTCTCTATCTTTTATCATCACACTTTGTCTACTTTTCTGCTGACACATGCATCCTGTACAATGAAGCAAACAGCACATTAACACTGACTGAGTCTGTGCTGAGTTTCATGTTAATCTGCTGCTAAAAGTCGGTGAATCTACGTAATCTACGTAGCAGACTGACGTCATGATGCTGAGAGGTTGAACAGATTCATGATGTTACATTGTTACAGTTTCCTGACCCACCACATGTTCTGGTGATGATCCCAACCCAACCCAACCCAACCCAACCCAGATCAGACCAGACCATCAGTGCAGTTACCGTTACTCCGTATCTGAGAGCGATGCCCTGCAGAGTATCACTGTCCGTAACCCGATGCTCGATGTATTTCTCTCCCAGAGAGGCCGTGACGCTGGCTGTGCTTCCGTAAGAGCGGATCTTTGTCCGTGCCAGGCTCTGGGACAGTTCGCTTTCTGACTCGGAACCGGACCTGGACCTAGGGAAGATGGGTTGACCGAACCGTCCCCCTCCATCCCGCACGGGCAGGACAGGCGAGAACTCCGCCATCTTCTCTGGAACAAGCACCGAGACTCTTCTGGTTTCACGGCTCCGGACGAGACGCTGCGGTGAAGCAAAGCGCTGATTCACGCGGCAGGGAGCTGCCCATCCCCGGTCATGTTCGGCCTGTTAGTCCAGGGGCAGCGGACATGTTCCGGGGACCACAGCCTCACGGTCCGCTCCGGTCACAGAAACGTTACGTTCACGTAAAACCGTATAGAGCGTCACAGCGCGCGCCGCGGAGGAACGGCAATGATCCTATTTCCGGTTGTACTTTCAAAATAAGTCATAGTATTATTATTGAGAGCGGTTTAGATTATAATTACAGATTACATTACATTCTCTCTCTCTGTGGCTCTGGTATTATTAACAATATCCACTTTGTTGAAGCGAAACGATAATAGTTCAGTTTCGTTTTAAATAAAATCGAAATTGAAAAAAGATAGGAATGGGCACAATATGAAACAACAACAATAATCTACCCATTTCTGTTATTCTATTCTATTTCTGTGTATCTAGACATTCAAGAGACAAGTGCACCTCATGCGCAAAGCAAGCAAAAAGAAGAGAGGAGGGAAAAAGTACCTGATACCAACATAAAAATATAAAATAAATAATAAAAATAAAGATATATGAATAAAACACAGACACACAGACACACACACACACACACACACACACACACACACACACACACACACACACACACACACACACACATATATATATATATATATATACGTGTGTACATGATGTATGTAAAACTGTACTCAACATGATTATTGTAAATTGCACATATTCATGAAGAGTAATGTCTATTGCATATGATTATGGAGGGTAAATTATTGCACATGGTTATTTTAAATACATTGCACATGGTAATAAAGAGTAAATGTGTGTGTGTGTGTGTGTGTGTGTGTGTGTGATATATGTAAACTGTACACAACAGTGTCTGTTATGGTGATTTCACAGGATTGTTGAATATGACGTGGTTCCATGGTTATGGAGAGCTATGGTTGTATAAAGCGTATTGCAGATGGAATTGCAACTATTTATTGAGATGTGAGGGTCACATGTACCAAACATTTGGCTGGATTACTGGGAAATGTGAGCGACTGTCCTGTGTCCTGTATGGGCCCAGAGCCTCTGTATGAATTGATTGTTAATATTTATTGTATATAATTTTCTGATATTCAAAGACTTCTTAAATGACACAATACAATGATGATTACTACTACAAAAAATTACAAATGATGCACCTGTGTTTGTAGTGCCACTCAGACCAGACTGACCAATTTTCTCATAATCAGTCTTTGGCCAACACACCCTCAGGTGTGCTGTAGAAAATTAGTTTGAAATCTAACTAATTGCAGATTTGTTTGTTAAAGCTTTGTGTACCACAAAATCACAATACATACACACTGCAATGGGATGATAAGGCAACAGATGCATTATTATTTCCATGTATATTCCTATCACATAGTGTATCCTAATAATAATATTATATGTAGTAAAGTTAGCAAAAAAGTAATTAGTGTTCACTAACTGATATAGAAGTCTGGACCAACTGTTATTTACACAGACTCTGTAAAACAGCAGTAAAACCAATTATATTATTATCTGACTGCAAACCTTAGGTCCAGTATTACACTTGTTATTAGTTAACTCCTTTTTCTCTTGTAATAAAGAATGACATTGGCTGGAGAGATCTTTTCACAATGGGAGGAAACATTCATTGGGTCTATGTGACCACTAACTCCAACATGTGACATCTGAAGCATTTCTACTGGTGTCTGAGATGAACCTGTTAAAAGTCCCATGAGCACCAACTACCCAGGGAAATAACATCTTTCTGGTTATCAGCCCATATAAAAGCATTGAAAAAATAAATAAGGGTTTTCCAAAGCCTCTGTGTCATATCGTCATATCTGTGTCATAATGTCTCCCAAATGAGGAAGTGACTATCTTTTTCCCCAGAGTGCCTAACAACTATACCAATATTAGCACAAACAAAACATTCACCTTTATCTTTAGACTGGAAAGAAATAATGAAACTGATAAGATGCATTTACTGTAAAAAAGTCTCAGGAAATCAAACATTAAAAAAAATTGAATTCATATTTTAATGTTCTTCCATCTAGCAACAGATGACTTAATGACCGACAGATGTCATCTGTGTTTATTGCATTTAAAATCATGTTTTAATCCGCATGTCAAGACTTTTAATGCTCAAAGTAAATGCTGAAAGATACAAGAATAGATAGTCAATCCATATTCAGTTCTGGTTGCACTGTTTTTATATAAAAGTGTTTGTGTCTTTAGTCACTCCAACAATAATAGAGGCAGGGAAAACAATGATCGTTGCAAATGTAAATAACTTTTTTCCTAGAAGTTGACATAATAAAAATCCCTTTTATATCTATGTGAAGATTATTATTTATCTAGGTCACAAAGTCCAACGGTGTTGAACTGGACTGTTGCTTCTCTTAGATTAAACATCTTCAAGAATCTGCAACAGTCCAGTGGCCTTTGATTCAACATGTCTGAACTCTATAATCTCGTTGTTTTGATTTGTGTTTTTTACCATTATCACACATCAAACATGAGGAGACTGATGAGGACACTGAAAACTGAGGAGCAACACAATTATAACTTATACATAAACAACAAAAACCCCAGTTAAATAAACAAATTATTTGATAACCAGTCAATAGATTCATTGTGAAACACAGATCCACTCTCGTAATATGTATCGTATTCATTACTAGATGGTAGCTGATGGAAATTTTCAGCACTCCTTGTCCTTGTCATCTGAACACTCAGTGTAGTTAATGATTATTCAGAGACGCCGCTGTGCTCAGAAGATAAAACATTTTATTAACAGATAAAATGCTGTCATTGGAAAGCAATGTTTTATTCGTTTTTAGTCTTCTATGACATTTAAATGTCGTTGTTGTTGGTGAAACGTAGTAATACGTAATTTAATATGAACACAAAGACCACAGGTGTTCCTTGAGGATGTACAGGTTGTACTCCCATGAAATCTAATTTACTGAGGAACAAATAGTGGTGAGCAACAAGTGGTTTGAGGATCTGTGAATGATTAATTCACTCAATCAGTCTCCTGGTTAAAGAGGACGCTGCGGTAATCTCACTGCCTGGCATTTTCTAATGGAAATTAGGTAATTAAATTTATGTAATAGTACAAACAGAGACCAGGAGGAGGGTGCTCAGCCACATCAATTATACATGATGTTATCAACATGAGATGACTTTTTCTATATTGAACTGCATATCAGTCGTCATTCATGTTGTGTTTTCACTGCATATCTTTGGCTTTGAAAAGACCCTCACTGTTTTTTTTTTTTTTTTTTTTTAATCCTAAACTACAACTGGAGATTAGAACAGCAGACTGACCGCAGGAGGAATCAGATCATTTTACTGCCTCCTCTTTCTCTCACAGCCAAAAACAAACAAGGGAAACAAAGGCTGATGAAAACAGGGAGGAGAAGCAACAAAGCTGTGAGTCATCTGTCACAATGTCACCATGACAACAATCTCCTGCGCTGTCTCCAGGTCTTTGGGAGAGAAAATGTTATTACTAATCTCTTATCAATCTTATTATCAGAGCAGCATCACGCACCATCAATTCATCATCTTAAAGAGGCTAAGGCCAAGACTTGTTGTGTTGTGAGACACTAATGTTCATTTCACTCTGTTACTGTTTAAGAAAAAATGAACTGAATTGACCAAGTGAACAAGTGAAATAGTTTAAAATTTACGATAGAAGTGAATTTATGTATTTACGTGAGGTTAATGTCAGAGTAGTGAGGACACCCCCAGGACGTTTTAATAGGATTAACATCAATGTATCAGAAGGTGTTTTTCTGACCTCTATTGGACATGTTCTGGTTTTACACCTGCGTTAAAGTTATCATCCTTTGAACCACCAGGTGGTGCCAGTGAGTCGTTAAATTATCCTGCAACTTTCTGAAAACCTGTAAAGTATAATGAGTTATATCAGTACTCATACTTTATGTCCACATCGTTAATATATCTGTATTTAAGAGCCCACATACTTAAGAATAAGATGAGAAATGATTGGGTTGTTATATTATCCACAGATTTGTTCAGGACTGTTCAAACACTGTTTACAGCTCGTGAAACAATGATGACCAAGTGCAGTTCAAGTTGTCATAGTAAAACACTTTTTAATCTGGATACTAATGGGAAGTTATGCTTAATACAAACAGCTCTATTAAGTTTAAACCTAATTAGAGAGGATTTTTAGAGCCAGCCATCATGTTACAGCACTGTTAATAATTATTTCCACTCTGAACTGGGACCATGCTGGCAGTTTTCTCGTGACAGAATGTATTTGACTTTATGAGGGTGAGATAACTTACTATTTTTAACACAAAAGGGAGGAAAGTTAATACTACAGTGTTGCTTTGGCTGCCCTGTAATGGAGATGACTGTTATCCCGGTCCCGTTAACACTGACATTTCAGACAGGACTTTTTTTCATTAACTATAGCTACTCATGCATCATTATTTCCTGAACTCAAAATTTTAAAGAGCAATAACCACACCATCATTTCTGTTATAAATACTGATCTGCCTGGTTTTAATTGAGAGAAAAGAGATTAAATCAAACACACGCTCACACATGTTGCACTGCTGGCACCCAAGGATGATTACGTAACCCAGTCAGGTATGAGGCAGTGTTTGAAAGACACCGCCAGTGATCTTGTGGTAACATCAGGACTCAGGTTTCGAGTTCAACACATTTCACTAAACATATAGTGCTTTATTTATTGAGTGATTGATGAACGCCTTTGGCTGTTTGTGAATAAGGTTTATTATTTGTTTGTCCTTCCCATTGAGCCCTCTAACATTTAATCTGTGAGCCTTTGTTTACAAAACGCACGAGGTCATGATAGAGAGAAACTGCAAGAGAGCGTTGTTCTAGAGCCAGGCTGAGTCAGACCAGCGACAACAGGTGAACATACCTGTTTAAGAACAAAGGCTCACGTGTGAAAAGTAGAATGTGTGAGCACACACTTTTATTTTGGATAAGAGGACATGTCTCTAGATAATAACATCTATATCTGTTCTGTTCATGTGGAAGCAGGTTGACTAAGCCTCACTGCCTGACGACAGCTAATCCAAACATCAACAGCTGCTTTCTTTACTTTACTTTACCAAGTTTTAGCGTTTGATGTGAAACTCAACCAGCCTCTCTAAGTTATGTATGAGCTATGAATCTCCATCTTTAATTATTGTCAGAGATCCTATTTATCACACAGCACTCTCTGAACATCAACCTCAAAATAACAACCTTGGCTAGAAGCTGTTAGGTTTCTATTTTTTCCACATGCGGAGGAGCACTGCTGATGAAGTCGTGGTGAGGGAACAGTTGTACTGTACTTACATAAGCACTCGACTGTATAAACTATGTTACAGTCAGATTCTAGTTCTGGGTTTGGATTTGTTTTCTTTGAGTTCCTTCTTGTGTGTTTCACAGATATGACATAAACCTGCTGTTCTTGCTTGGTCTGTTAAAACACACACACACACACACACATACTGACAGCAGCTCACCACTGTGCTCTGGCACAGGAAACCCACAGAGGGATGGAGTCATACACATTACATCATCTCTCAGGCATGTGCAAAGTCTAAAACACTGGATCTGATTAAACGGTGCATATGTACAGCAGAGCACCTCTGACTTCAGGTTACTTACAGTCAGGCAGATATCTTTATAATTCAAACGCTTTGGGCCAGAAAGTATAGATGCAGACATTCATGGTCCCCAGGGGATGTACCCTACTGTGTTTAATAATCCTGACTTTCCCTCTGGCGCCACCATCAGGCTGACATGGACGCCTCAGCAACTGGAGCTGGGCTGCTGATTCAGATGCCAGAGGATGAACCCTGTGGACACGAGGGATTCTGACTTTATCTTTTCCATGAGCATTAAGGCAAAGATGTAAGCATTTAAGCCTCATCTGTTCTTTGTCTTCAGAGCTAAATTACGCCTACTGACATTCAGCTCTTCGTGGTCTTAGACTCTTGTTGGGTTTTTAACTTCCAAACCTTGTTGGACGACCACTATGAATTTCCAGGATGCAGGCAGATGCGGAAATCTGAAGCTAAACGTAAAGATTTAACATGAAATTTGGTTGGTTAATTTATGCCTTATTAAAACATTTGAAGGATTTATATTCTTTAATTTAGAGAAAGACGAGATGCGAATTCATGGCACAGCGATGGAGTACGTAAAAACATTTATTATTGAGGATGTCTTATATTCAGCAGTGCCTTTTACCAGTCTTGTGGTTTTAGTAATAGTACATATTCCTTATGTGGAGTCAACACCTGGATCTTGACTGAAGGTACAAAAAAATCTCAGCAGTGAGTTGTGTAGATTTATGTGATACACACATAAAAGTGTGCAAGTGTGTGTGTGTGTGTGAACTTTGAATTTGAGATGCCATTGTACAGTTGATATACATACAATATTATAAATCACAGAATATTATTAACAAGCCCAAGCAAAGAAGCAGTTTTCCACTTTAGCTGACTGTCCACCAGCAAAGCACGGGAATGTTATAAAACAAAAGTGTTCAGGAAGAAAATACCAGCAGATATGGTGATGAAGAAATACACAGATATAAAAACATACAACTCTTGTCCCAGGAATGTGAGGCTGTTAAAGATGAAAGAACATTTTTGGTCGATAGAAACATGATGTTCACAAGTGATGACTTCATGCCAGCATATTGTTCCTATTACACATAAACAGTATATACAAGTTTCAAGTAACTCCTGAATTAGTCTTGTTATTCCCATCTCAAGCAGGTTAGTGTACCCGAGGACGCGTTCAGTCGAGGCACACGCAGCACGTCGTCATCCGTTTACACCATCAATGACATGCGACCGCTCAGACGCTGCAGAAAGCTGAGTGAAAGTGTTTGTGAGATGCTGTTCATAGACAAGTAGTCGCAACCTGAGTAAAAGTAAAACAGACGTTTCACACAAACTATTTGCCAACTCTTCTTCCTCACACAACTACTCGCTGAACAGTTTTCTATAAATGGCCTATTCAGAGGAATATAAATGGCATGGTAAAATCTAAAAAAAAAAAGTCTAGATAATTGCTGTTACATCAGACTCCTTTTTGTGACTGTAGTTGACAAAGTCACCAAAACCTGAACTGAGTCCAATATTTATATTTTAAGCACTGCATGTATTAGTCTTTGGCATGGTTAAGCATCAGAGAAACCCAGCGTTTTGAGCAGATATTCATTACCTTATTTGCGAGCGCAGGTCAAAGCTTCTCCAGTCTAGAATTGAGTTAATATCATGTTTTTTTTTTTTTGTTTTTTTTTTTTACAGTACAATCTGAAATACTGAGATCAAAGTTATAACTTCCTGTTCGGAGACAGAATAACCAACATCAGAATCTGAACTGTATCAAAACAAGACTTGTTGCAACATGAAACATGCACAGATACAGTATTATGAGGGAATGAGCGCCAACTAGGTCTTCAGAAGACTTTCAAGCCAAACATCCTGAGGTCAGCTTCCTACACACCAGCCCCGTCATCAGTCAAAGGCAACGTCTGCAAACTACACTGCTCAGGAATTGAACATGAGTGATCTCATTACTGAAGATGGTTAATACCTGGTCACAGATGGCAGTGACCTCAGGCTCGTGACAGCAGCCTCAGAGATTTTCCCATCGTTCAACAAACTAAATGTTCAATACAGAAAATTATCGCATCCAGAGTTTTCTTAATGTTAGCTATTGTTTTACGAAGCTATTTTTGTTGTTCGTGTAACTTGGTAATGTTCATGTTTATTTCACATGATTATATCATAGTATAAAAGGAAACAAAAGCAAGTAAAAAGTCTGGACAGATCAAAGGCTCAAAAAAGAAAAATGAAGAAAAAAACAGAAAAAGGTGAAATGAAATGTCTAAAAAACTATTCAGATTTACACCTTGAATAACAACATAATAATAATGAACAAAAAGTATGAACATATGTAGGGGAGAGGGCAATTCCAGTTATTTCCCTTCTTCTCAGATGTATGTTCTAGTTGAGCATGCCTTGCCCCACAGTTTGGCACAAGACTTAAGTTTCCACACAGTGAGATGAGACTAGGGCATCGGCTGAAATTATTCCATATGGTGAGATGAATAAAGTTTGGCTGTGCTCCACGTCTACAGGTCTCCTTCCACTCGCCTCCGGCGCACTGGAGAGAGCAAAAGTGGGAAATAGTGAAAAAACTGTTCCCAAAAGCAACTGACTAAAAAGAATGAACAAGCATGCTGCACAACCTTCAAAGTCCACAGGCCTGTTAGTTTATTATGGAAACACTAAATGAGTCACCACGAACTGTGCAAAGTTTAAAGCTATTTCAACTGTGCATATCAGCGTGGACAGAAAACAAGTCGTGAGATATTGTCTCAAAGCTATAAGATCAGACCGTGTCAGTCTTCATACTGTTAATACAGTGAATGCTCAATTCAAACACAGTGAGAGAAATCACTGTTAAATCAGTGCATTTGACCACACCCATGCATCAGACCTGTGCTACCGCAGCTCTGACAGGACGAGGACGAGCTCTGTGGACTGATACCATGTAAAGTCTCGTAAGAAAGCTGAGATGTTTCACACGAGAATTTCTCCACATTTTCCTCAAATCTCCCATATAGACAGATGATGGATGCAACTCAAAGCTTTTGAAAGTT
The DNA here is from genome assembly GCA_016801845.1 of Polydactylus sextarius. Classification (NCBI taxonomy): domain Eukaryota; kingdom Metazoa; phylum Chordata; class Actinopteri; family Polynemidae; genus Polydactylus; species Polydactylus sextarius. The sequence goes on from CM028906.1 coordinate 18,149,957, forward strand.
TAAAGAAACCTCAAATTATGTCGTGTTGATACGTGAGGATGCATGTGTCATACCCAGGTCATTGTTCTTGGTGATGGCGGCGGCAGCTCTGGAGCGAGGTCCTTGTTGGGCGAAGTGGTAGCCAAACTTCACTATGCTGTTGTTCTCTTCCAACATTTTAGCTATCTCCATCTCTACAGTTGTACCCAGCTGCTGCCTCTAAAATTGCACAAATATACAAGATCTGCACATCAGAGACAGAACTTTACTCAGTTTTTCAGTAGAAAATACTTAAAGACTCAGACCACAGGGGTTTGGGTTCGCTCCTTTTCCACTACTCCTGCTTTCCACTACACTCCAAAGTATTTTTGATTCTATATTTTGTCATATAACGTATTTATTTTTACCATTGTTTGTACTGTATTTTTATGATGTTTGTACTGCTGCTGCCAAACAAGTCAATTTCCCCTTGGTGGGACAAATAAAGGCTAACCTATTCTACTTCAGCAGTGGTTTGTGTTGGTTGGCATTTTCTTAAACTGTAAACTTCTCCAAGTTTTCTTTTTGTTTAACCACCACGTTTAATAACACTGCCACTAAAACGCTTACTGTAATCACCTGAATGATAAGAGCTATAATGTAGATAATGGTAATATTAATGAAACTAAAAGTCGTGTTGTACTGGTGCACCCGTGAGACTCGTTTGATACCTGGTTGTCGATCTTGATCTCTGTGAGTGTGTCATTGTCTCGCAATGCATCAACCAAAGCCTGAACCCCCGTCCCGGTGATAAAGTTGGATTCCAAGTTCAAACTTCGCAACGTCTTGTTCTCCCGCAGCATTTCACTGAACGCCTGAGACAGAGACGAGGAAACGAGACAACAACGTGAATGTCGATTTGTCAGGTGACAACAGTTATCTAAAGCTCTTGCTCACAGCCTCTTCTCACCACAGCGATGGGGTCGTTACTTCGTGTCGCTGCCAGGCTGAACTTCTTGACTTGCGTGTTCTTCTCCATGGCTTTGGCAAAGTCCTTCAGGGTGGGGATAGGAATGTTCTGACAAAACAAACACAGACACGCTGCCATTAATCCAGGAACAAATGAGCATAAACACTCTGAAAGTTTGTGTGTCTGTTTACCTTAATGTTGTTGAGGTTGACCTCGGTTAAGGAGCTGTCGTTGCTTTTTATCCTCTGCAGAGTTTCCTCTACGTTAGTGGGATTTGGAGGCTCATCAAACACTGGATTCATCTTCTCTCCTTTGATCACATCTAGAACAGACACAGACCTGAGTCAGTAAATTGACCCTTTTGGGATTTTTACGTTAACAAGAGTGAAGTTACTTACTGTTATAACCCTCTTTAGATCCAGTCCCATCATATGTCTGATTGCTAGTGACCAGTGTGTGGACACCCAGGATCGCTGCGAACAAAAGCAAAGCATCAGCTCAGTAGCTGTGGTTGAATGAAGAGTAACCGAATCTGGAGGTCACAGGAAACAAATGGAGCCTTTTATTCCCCCATCGACAAACACAGTGAAGGATGGAGCCATGAGAACGAAAGTGAGAGTCAAAGGAGCTTGTGTTTTACAGTCTGAGCTGAGACTTTCTCACAATCGCAACACTGTTGTAACACTGTACATTTTAAAGCCTTTAACAATGGCTGTTTCTCCAGAGGCATCTAATCTCTGTTACCTGCTAGATCACACAGCTCTGTGTCTGTGGCGCTGGACAGGGCTTCCTCCAACTCAGGATCAAGGGTTGTGGCTTCTTCCTGGCGTGTTTCTATTGGTTTCTGCTTGGGAACAAATACTTTACCTAAAGAAAAAAAGGGAAAGGGAGAGAATTTAATTGACCTTCATAAAAATGTGCAAGGAACCGGAACAATGACGAAACAATGGATCTAATCTAAACTGCTCTGGCAACAAACACTTGCACCGGACGGAGCAACCATCTATGGGGGTGTGGGCTGGGGGTTCTCTCTGTAACAGCCCAACACCCCCCACCCCCCTTCTCCACCCAGTCAAATTTCTCAAACTGGTCCCTGTGGAGGCCGTGGAGGCTTGGCACTTCCTGAATGCCAGAAAACAGTAAATACAGTCATCAGGCAGCATCCTGTGCCAGGCCACTGGAGACACATTTTAAGTTGAGGCCAAGAGGCCAACAGCCCCACGTACACCCCCATTTTTATGGCTATATACAACATGCGATATATATCATGGGCTTAACAAGGAAAACACTGGACAAGAGTGGAGGAAACAGTATCTTGAGTATGAGAGATGCAGAAAAATCCTGGTTTAAAGAGTCTAACTCTGACAACACAGCTCTGACAAAACAGACTATAGGTTTTCTGACCAAAGCAGCAGATTTATATCATTCATCACCACCAAACACACTCTACATTGTTTCTATGCATTGTAATAATTTTAGCGCCGAGTATCAGTATTCTGTAGCCGAGATCAAGACCAGTCCTCTGATACGATGAACAGAGAGAGCTGGTTTAAACTGAGATGCTGCTACTACAGTGGAGAAGATAAAGACAGAATTAAACACTGGAGAGGAAAACTCACAGCAACTTTGGCCATTGAGTGTAATGGACACAGGAATTTTACCAAACTCTGAACAGACGTTAACATTGAGTTAATTTGTGGTGTTGTAAGTTGTAACATGAATCTGAAGGAACCTCATGAAGGGATAAATAAGTTTCTTTCCATGTATCTATCTATCTGTCATGCTGTGAAATGTCTGCACTGCACTTCATCTGAACTGAGAACTGTGTGAAAGCAGTCGAACCCAGGTAGATTTAATTTGCTTTCATTCAGCGTGAGGCCTTATAATTGGTTTATGGTTGAACAGGAAATTAGACAGAAACAGATAATGAAACTTGTAACCAAGCAGTCAAACCACTCAAAATATTTCTTGGTACAACCTGGATTGATCACACCCATATGAAAACAATAATCCGTGGCCATGCAGCTCAAACTAGAAAGATGGGTTAAGGTTAACGTGACATCCATCAACTGCTGCTGTTTGCTACTGTAAATACTTTTATCGATATGACTGTATATGTTCGTTATTAATTTAATCACCTAATTATTTAATTGATTAATCAAGTCATTGTTTTATATATTGACTATATTGTCACTATCAAAGCTAAAGAAGAACCAGCAGCAGTTGATTGATCGCTTCCTGATTCTGAGTCCAAACACATGCATGTTGTTCTGTCTTTATGTGTGATACCATGTGAACCATCTCCCACCAACAGTCAGCTGGGTTTGGCTCCAGCACCTCCACAACCCTTATCAGGATTATCAGCATAAATAACAGATGAATAGAACCTGCAAAGTCCAGAAACACTGATCTATTAACTGATCTGTGCCTCGTTGGTCATAAACTTCACCACGATAATCATGTAAACTCAGCAAACATTACACCTTGAGAAGTTCATAGTTCACTTCTCATTAAACACAATGTTTATCAGACATCAATGGAAGGAAAATACAAGAAAAGCACAAATCTTTCTTTTCCACATTTAATCATCTTTGACACCTTTCCGGCCTTAACTTCTTCATGTTTATAATGTTGAGGACAAAGAGAAGAAGTGGACACAAGAAGAGATTGAGATTCACTATCTAACAGAATAACATTTAAGTGGTTAAAGGGCTGAAGTTGTTGCCATGGCATTAAAACAATGTTTTTTTTCAGAAATGAAGAAACACACTGACACACGCTCATGACCACATTATTTATCAGCAGGGGGTGAAGAATAATGAGGAATAGAACGAGCCTCATTCCACAAAACCACAGAGCGAGAGTTTTCCATGACATCACAGACACTCTGACAGGGAGGAGGGGCTAACCCAGGCTTGATCGGGTCTAACCCAGGCTTGATCGGGTCTGACTCAGGTCTGATCGGGTCTAACCCAGGGTTGGTCTGATCTGGTTCTGATCAGAAAACAGGTCAGATGTAGCTTTCCTCTACAGGAAGCTAACACTGTTCAGAAGAAATTCCTCTTTCACGCTGTTACATAACACATCTCCTTCTCTCTTCTGGAAAGTAAAATGGTTTAAGTAAAGTTTGACTTCAAACATGTGGATAAGAAAAATATAGAAAATATAGATTTCCCTTTGGATGAACCGCTCCATAAAATTTTTTTAAAAAATCACACTGTTGTAATGATGATGCATCAATACTTTGTGTCATTTCTTTAACGCAAATACAGGCTACCAGTTAAAAAACCTGATTACATAATTCTGAGAGTCTAATGTCTGAGTACAGAACAACCAGAAAGTCCAAGTCCTGGAGTCACTGAGAATCTTCAGTCATTAAAAAGAGTCCACTTGAGAAACCACTCATACAAATGTGGCTTTATTTGCACATCTTCTAACTCAGACACAGCCTGAGCCTCAAAGTTGAACCATAAAACATACAACCGGTTAAAATCAATAAATAGACACACTGAAGACATCTAGTGCAATCCTTTTCCCTGGGACAAAACTCACCTCCTCCACACTGGTGTATGTTGCATAGGAGCATTAATAAAAAAAAATCCTGCAGACGCAGCAGCTCATAATGACTGCTGATAGCAACAAAAACACACATGGACACACACCTTTATTCACTCTCTCCTGATAAATACAACGCTAACATGCGGTAACAGCACACTGCTGATGTTATAAGAACGCTGTGCTCACAACATGTCATCATTACTGGAGGTCAATTAAACCACAATATCTGACTCCACTGCAATAGTTTCTGACAAGATGTTTACAATGTAAAATTAGGCCGAGACGTTGCCAAGAGATCAGATGCAACGACATGTTGGTACTCGACAGATCACAGCTGTGAGAGTTGGTTAGAGATGTCAGGGAGCAGGAAGGTGAATACGACGCTGACTGGTTCATGTCTCAACACACCAAATGCAGGATTATGTGTATAAATGTGCACATACACAGTATATGATGTAACTCCACTTGATAACATGAGTGGAACTAGTATCACTGCACAGAGGGAAGGGGACTCTGCTGAGCCTGTAAATATCCATGTTTAAATCGCTGTTTTCTGCAGCTTAAACATGTAAACACACACCTTTCTTCTCTCCAGTGAAGGGGACAACATCTTCTCTGTCCTTGTACTCCATCGCTTCCTTCTCCAGGTATTTGAGCAGGCGATCTCTGTCGAACGGTCCTGTTGCGTTCTTGCTCGTCTGATCCTTCTGACGTAAACCCGCTGGGAGAAGAGCGTTCTGAGGAAACAAAGACAAAACATTAGAACTGTCAAGTCATTAAGACTTCAGACAATACACTCACTATAAACTGGTAAATGCTGATTCATGTTTTAAAGCTGTAAATATATCTGTCTTCTTTTCATTCATGTGAGAAACTTCTTGCCAAACCACACACTCTGTCACTACTGAAAACAAACAGCTGGTTGTTGTGAGCAAACCAACTTTTACTCTGCATCATACTGAGAACTAAAAGTTATACTTTCCCACTGCTGCTGACTGTTTCCTGTAGACCATGTGTGGTCACTGTGCAGGATGATTTTAGATGGAACTTAAATAAAACATCTAGGGGCCTGGGGAGGGATTTCATTATATTCTGCAGCTCCACACAAATAAACAGACAAACATTTGGCAGCCTGCTGACAAGAGTTGTTGCAGCCCAGACTCTCTTTAAATTATTTTCCACACTGGAGCAACATGGAGCCTAGAGACTGGAAGGTGTAGTTGGAGGGTACGAAAGGAAAACTCCACCAGAGGGTTTGACTTTGGATGAATTTTAAGTTTAGGCAAGATCTGTGGTGTCCCCTGCTTAACAACAAAAGCAAATCTGCCTGCAAAGGTTTTTAATTTTTAAATCTCTCTCACCTCAGGGTCCATCTCCTCCAGAGCTGACTCCAGCTGCTTGAGCTCGTCAGCTGACAGTTTGTTGAGAATTTCATCTTCGTCGAGATCCTTGTACTTGTCCAGGTCCTTCTTGTACGACAACGCCATGGTGCCAGCTAAAGCTTGCTAACAACACCGAGCAGACCACAGCCGCAACGTCTTTCTCAGACTCACAGCTCAGATCAGGGAGTAGACACCTGAAGATGAACACTGAGAAAACACACGACTGTTACAATGATTCATATCTTCATGTTAAATAACTTTAACGTCACGCGGTTACATCTTGTAAACGGAGATAAACACTGTTTATCTCATTCTCTCTGGGAAACAATAGTTGATCACAGCTGGATAATGATGCAACAACGGACACACACACACACACACACACACACACACAAAGACACAGCTGGAAGTTTCTCAGGCTCGCATGAATCATCTGACCGCTCCCTGGAGAATCACCAACAATCCTTATGGACACAAACTGATTTAAAAAACATAACAACTTAAAAGCTGAAACAAAAGAAGCGTCTTCTTCTTTTTCTTGATATAAAATGCATGAATATATTTTCTTCGTGGGACTAAGGGCTTGGAAATAAAGCAAACTGTCACAGTGGCAGGAAACACTGAAGTAAACTCCATTTATAAGAACATGACACCAGTTAGGATAATATGAAGCTCAGATAAGTGAATGATTTAGTGTCCTGTCAAACAAAGTGAACAGGCTTTAGCTTTCAGTTCCCTCTCCCATGACACAGAATAAAAACTGACCTGAATACATCCCAACCCACAGATGGTTTTAGTCCTACTCACATTTAACAAACACTTAAAACTTCTCCACGCTTCTCAAAAAGTCATGAACGTTTTTTCTCAAAGTAACTAAAGTTGTGTTTGTGCTTAACTGTAGTCACTGCATGAAACTTCCCTTGTCAACAAAGAAAATATTGTATCAGCACAACTCATTGATGTCAAGTGAAAAATACAGCGGGAGATTCAGCCACAGATTCTTTACACATTGCTGCCATTTCCATGGAGCTGCTGTGATTTTTCCCGTTCAGAGGAAATCCCTGAAGAGACAAACTGTGTGTTCTCAAACATTGTCGTCCGGAGCTAATTCCCACCATCACTCCATCCATTAGACCTCTGACACTGATCTACTCTGAAATCACTCTGACAGTCATGACAGTCCTAAAATGTCAACACTGATAGCTTTACTCAAAGCATATGAAGATAATGATCTACAATAACAATCTAACACTAATGTCCAGCTGCACAGGCGACCAATCATCTCCTGAGAGCAGCGCCGGTACACTGATGTTTGGATATCTTCAGAGATGTTGGGTTAAACTGTGAAATAAGATTTACGAAGATTGCATTTTGGCCTAAATGAGAAAGTCATGTTGAAATGAAATAGAAAACTTAAACTTATTTGTGATTAAAAGTAGAAAATTCTTTAAATTACATGCAGGTGAAATCAATAATTGTGAAGCTCGACATTCAACCAGAGATTAAACATTCGTTAAGATAAGATGCGAGTGCAAACACTGCAACAGTTTTCTCTGGTGAGTTCATGGAACAACAGCAGGATTTGTTTCTCATGACATGATGACAAATCTTTGCTGCTCATCTCTGGAAAAGGGAGTTTTGTTCATCTATTACAATCAACACTGAAATGTCTCAAGTAACTAAAACATTGTATTTTACTAAGTATTTTCTGTCTTCTGTCTACAGCTGGTCAGGTTTCAGGATCCTATTCTGCCAAGAAAAAGCCTCGTGTCCAGACCCAACTCATCTCATTTAGTAAATGTTTGCTGGCTGTTGACAGAATATGAAACGACTACAGTAATAATTCAGACTTGATATGATGGAGGCTGAGTTATGACCGAATGCTCTAAATTCAGTTTACATTATCCAGACACACTCTGAGATGTGCAAAGATGATGATGATTCCTGACCATGAAGTGGAAGAAGAAGAGACAAGGTCACACTAAGACACAAAGAGTTAATGCTCTTATGACAAGATCACCTCAAAATAACACAGTTAAACATCTCATTCAGTTTCTCCACCTGACTGACAATAACGCCACCGTTTACAGTGAAGTCCTGTGCGTGCAGACGAAGTTAAATATGGTGACGGGTGAGGATGCGACTCCAAGTCAAATTAGTCAAATCTGATCTCTTCCTTTCTCTTTCTTTTCTCTGCTAATCCTCCAACACAACAACAGATAAATCTGCAAACTGAGCTTTCCTTCACTGACCTGAGCTCCAACCACAGGTCAACAACATAAACATCTTACTGAGGATTTCACAACAACACAGAAACAAATATCACAATCAAAGTTCACCTGGTACACCAGAGCATTTATTTTCAATTAGCAGTATTAGAAAATGTTAAGTGTTGGAAACCTGACTCAATTAAAATACAAGTCTATAAAATGTATTTCATCAATTACATAGAAAAACATTCATTTTCTGTATCTGTGTATTAGAGACAATGAACTTTATCTTCTGATTAAGTGTTTCAACATGTGTCTGACTGCCAAGCTGTTCAGAAACTGGCAGATTATTCTGGACATTATGAAAATGATGTGATAACAGACATATCTAAGTTCTTGTGTGGAAGGACGAACAGTACTTTTTCAGCTCTGAAATGAACAGGAAGCAGTGACTAGTTATTACATTATTATTATTATAGAGTGACGCCCAGTGATGCACAGAAAGACTATAGTTAGACTGGCCCAGCTCCACCACCCCTGGGACAAGAGACTCCACTTCCTCCCACCAACTCCTCCAGTTTTATTTTCAAACTCTGTCGTTACTCAGAGCTTTTTATGTGCAGCCTCCAGAGGTGAGTGTCAGAAATGATTGAAAACACATGTGAGAGCAGAGATCAGCTGTCACTAAGATCTATGGTGATGATGACTGTTGGTGTAAAAACAATAAGAACATAGAGATGTCAACAGAGGAAAATATGTTTAGTCATTGTTATATTTTGTAATTGAAAAGTCAGTAGAATTTCATGTTCGCTCAGATATACTTCTCTCTTACAGAGCCAACAGGGCTGATAGGAAGTGGAGTGTTTCTCAAGCAAACATGCATGATTTGTATACTCCCCTTGTTCTCGCTGCACTCTCCATTATTACATAATGAGAACAGATTTCAGGGAGTGTCCCTCCTTTTGGCTCCGTCAGGACATGGAAGAGAGACGATGAATAACAAGCTCTACAAAAACGGACCCACTCAAACACCTTGTAAAAAAAAAAAAAACTAACAGGGAGGAACCCGACCAGGTTTCAGTCTGAGTGAAAGTTAAACAGTCTGATGTGACGTGAGGAGGCTGTTTCCCTGCAGAGCAGATGGTGACAGTGAACAGCATCACACACAAACCAAACCAATACATTCATTCACATTCAACACATTACTGAACCTGATCATAGCTTCAGAGAGAAAACACACTGAACAGACGTTTCCTTAAGACTGAGACCACACCCTTCATTCAGCCCCGAACTGCTGATCTCACTCTCAACCTCAAACACACACACACACACCTTTACGTTAGCTCTTAAAACTTACTGACCTTGTACCATTTAACTGATTAGCAGCTCACCACACACATTGACACAATCATTTCTGCCATAAATTATCACATCATTTAATATAAACCCGGTCATTTGTTGGTGATTTAGCTGTAAAAGCCTCTTTCTTAACATGTTTCTATCAGGTTATCAACATGTTTCTTCCATGTTTATGACATGTTAATGATCAACACACTGACAGCTGACGAGTTCATCTTGATCAGTAAAGTCTCCGTATTTCAGTTGTGACACATTATAAGACAAATGAAGGTGTTTGTGAGACTCTGTCTCAGAAACTCAGCGACATTTGTCGGATGCAGCGATAATCACGAAGACGCAGGGATGAAGCTAACTGCTAAATGCTAACGCGTTAGCCGCCGTTTTAGCTAAACCAGTCACATATGCAAATGACAGCATGTAAAACAGTAAAGCAAGCGAGCTGAATGACATATGAACCCTCTAAACTATCTCCTTCCTCACCTGGAGCTGGCGAGATCGAGCTGAAAGTGTCCAAAGTACACAAGCCTTCAGTTTGTGCGATATCTTCAGCGTCTGATTCTCACTCAGCACAAGGGCGGAGACACCGGAAGAGCCGCGAAGCGTTCTG
>CM028906.1:18867500-18930000 GCA_016801845.1 Polydactylus sextarius
GAGAAGAGCAGAGTAAAATAAAGGCCCTTGTTTTGTCCTCCATCTCCTCAGTGTTGCCCCAAAGAAGCAGCCATTAGCAGCATCTCCTCCTTATGCATTATACATCCCTCTTATCCCTCTGTGCCATTACGTGTGCTCAGATTTTCTAGATAAGCGATTTTGGACTGAGCGTCAAATGAAATGCTGAGAGGCAGCAGTCTGTTCACTCTGTGCTGCGCTTTGTGGGAATCAAGCAAGACACTTATTTTTCATTTCACACACACTCGACTCAAACGTCAAACGTATGCACAAATATACACAAGCCGAAATCAAAGCCAGAGGACTTAAAAGTCACCTTCATCACTCACCTGATTCAAGGATCATAATTATGAGAACAACAAGATGGTGTCAAGTGCAACATCAGTAATTGCATCTTGCACAGAAACTGTAGAGTATCATGATCAGATGTTGATTCAGGGTCCATTGCCAATGTGTCAGTTACACTTTAGAAAAAAAACGGAATGAAATAACTCAGTGTGTGTTTGTGTGTGTGTGTATTTGTGTGCGTTTGTGTGTGTGTGTGTGTCATTGATGAGGATATCACTTGGAGAATAAAAGCTGATCGGTGCTTGTAGCACTCTCTCCTTCTGGGATCAACTCACGGATGCAATTAACTTAAATCTGTCTGTGGAAATTTGATTGACTGCAACAAACAACAAATTAATCCCCCTTCGGCAGCATCCAAACATGAAAAAAGCAGGCGGTGCAGTTTGTCAGAGAGGAGGAAAGGATTGAAACAGAATGAGAAAGAAGGCGAGGGAGCGAGAGAGACACACAGAGGTAGAGAGAAAGAGAGAGAGAGAGAGAGCAGGTAATCCTAGGTATGTCTTTCCCCAGCTTCTTCTCTCGCTTCAAATTTTTAGATTTAATTATTCGCCTTCTGGAAGTGTGCATTAATATTGAAAAGGCATTTGCAGATGTCACTTTGTGTTGCTTAGAAAGGGAAGGGGTGAGCGGGGGAGAGGTGGGCACCCCAGGCACCAGTGAAAGCTGTGGCCGGCCCTTTCGGGGGGTTGCAATGCAGTCGTTTATCTTCGTATCCGCTGGCTGACTCCAGCAAGGCGGGCGCTACATATTCAGCATATTCTAATGACATTCAAAAGGCAGATTTCTCTGTCTCGTGGTGGTGAGGGGCCTTGAAACCAACACAAAAGGGGCTGCACTCCCGAGTGTCGCCCTGCTGGCACGGCGCTGAGGCTTTGTCTCAACCACAAACAGTTTGATTCTCACTTGAAACTGGTCTCATCTCTATCTGTACAATCACTCGTTGGTTTACAGCGTCTCGGACATCATACAGGCCGTGCCGTGTGAAATCGACCTCTGGATAATTAGATCCAGGTCTGCGTTAGTTCAAAACTCTGCTCCAATGTCACTCTGTTTTACACTCTGTGTGTGTGCAAGTGTAGAGCAGTTTGACATTTTCATCTGCATTGTGCACAACACTTTCCTTTTCTTCAGTCATCACTTTTTTGCATGTGTATTACCTGGCTTATGCAGAGGCATCAGGCAGACTCCCGCTCTCCTTTTCTGGAATAGAAATTGAATTTGCATGAAATATGCTCACACCAAATTGCATCTGACTCTGGGTGGAGGTAATACGTGGCAGTCGCCCCTGCCAGAAATGATTGTGCTCGGGAAAACGCTAGACGATGATGATGTTGATGAAGTATTCTTCTGTTCTGAAATTGAATGCCAAAAGGATAGAAGGAGGTTAGCGTCTTCCACCTTATACACACACTTTCTTTTTCTCATGAAGAAAATACAGTGTTTGTCACCGTGCTGCCAATTCTAACACTCGGGTTTAAAGTGAGGAAACATCAATACACAAATTGGATTATGACATAACGCTGTCATTTACATGTCAATGATTGACTGTAAAAACATTTGCATCAGTCTGAAACAATCGTCTCAGAAAAAGCACACCTGCTTTTTAAAATTAGGTGCAAGAAAAACAAAATCTGAAGTTAATTCTTCCACAAACAGATGACAGTGTCTGTATTTAATTCCTCTATAGTCTGGTGGATAAGAAGCGACACCTTCAAAAGCTGTTAAAAATCTAGTTTTTACACCCTGTCGCTTCTTACATCAACAGCACACAGAGGTAATTTGGGACCAACGTTCTCAGTTTGCACAAATAAACATATAGGAATCTACCAGGGGCCAATGAGTTGTACTGAAGCTGCGATAAACAACTGTCACAACTGCGGCACCCACATTTCGACATGATACGGGTTTTTAAAATATATACAAATAGAAAAATAAAAAATACAAATAATAAAATACAGTCGGAAGTGAGTAGTTTTAGACTCAAGAGTTCAACACAGTTCATGTTAAATCGTATGAAACTGAAACTGAAGCTGGAAACAAGAAAACATCTTGAATATCAATGACTGTCGCTGAGACACAAAGATCTAATATTGGACCAACAGCATCTTTACTTGTTGTTTCTGTCACTGGTCAGATATTTGTTGTTGTACGTCTGAAAACATCTGATCTTATTGTGTATGGTGTTGTTTGTGTGTCAGGCCGTCTGTTTGGAGCAGCAGGAGATCAGCCCTTCATTGGCTCCACATTGTCAAGTGCCTTCCCTCTGGTCAACCACCCAGCCTTCGGAGCACTGTACACAGCCGGAGCTGGTCGGCCTGAGTTTGGAGGCCTGGGCTCGTTGGGCATGTCGGCCGCTCTGGCCACTCACCCGCAGCTTGGAGCTCTTTCTGGTGAGACACCGAGACATTTGAGTTTGGATCAGCCGCCGGCCAAATGTGAACAAACCTTCAGTTGTGTGTGTTGTCTCCTCCTCTGTGACAGAGTGGTGGCGAGCCGCTGAAGCCCACGGAAGGGGAGCCGCCGCCTTCCTCCCTTCTTTCATTGGCTTCCCTCCTTTCTTTGCCCCTCACATCCAACCCAACCACAGCGCCAGCCCGGTTCAGATCAGGATGCCGGGTAAAAACAGTCACACACCCGCAAAAGGTACGACCTATACGATCTGTTATTTTATTTTATTATAACTGCAACTTAAACCATCTCTGAATCAAATCCACTTTGTCCTGTGATGAGATTTCTTCTTTTCTTCGACATTTAATGACTTTCAGTCCTCACTTAGTGATTCTATCGACCTCCTCCCTCCTAATCTATGTTTCTTGCACTCTTTTAATTTCACAGTATCTTTTAATTTATCTTTTATTATGTAAACGAGTCATGTTGGGTTCCAGCCTTGTGCAGCTGGCATGTTTGATGAGATACATGTTTAAATCAATGTTTTTTACTAGCCTCATTCCTTTCTGCGCTTCGTTCCAGATATTTTTTTATTATCCCACGTAGCGAAGTTCTCAGAAAAGATGGAACAGATTAGTGACACAGTGAATCTGGTTTGTGTTTCCAGGAGTGAACGGGGCCGTGAACGGCAGTGGCGTTTGTGCTCCCACCACACAATCAGGGAGCTTCTCCGTGAGTCCGGCTCCTGTTCAGACATCGACGAAGATGAGCAAAAACTCGAACCCTCCCAACAGCAACAACCGCAGCAGCCCTCAGAACAATCCAGCAGAGGTGGTGGAGAAACCAATCCAGAAACCGAAAGAGAAGGTGAGGACTGACATCAACATTAATGTTCCTTTCAGTTTGTACCAGTACATCGTTCTTACTTTTTCTCTCTCGACTCAGAAACCACGAAAGAAGCCGGCAGAGGCTTCTGTGGCAAGCAACAGCGAGTCGGGCACGTCCTCAGACAGCTCAAGTGACGGGTCCCTCAGCAGCGATCTAGAGGACCTGGCGGAGGACGATGAAGATGACGACGATGACGATGAGGATGACGAGGAAGAGGACAAACAGAGCGAGTTATCAGACTCTGAGAAGAGGACGAAGAAGAAAACAAAGGTGAAAAAGAGTCGAGATTAAAAGTTGAACTCTTTCTGTCTCAGAGACATAGAGGTCTTTTTTTTGTGCACGCCCCCAGCTACTCTGTGTCCAGTGCCTTCATTCACTAAAATAGTGTCCAAAATGTTGAATGAATTAAAATAAATTATGACTCCATGAGGATTTTTTTCTGTTCCAATAATTCTTTATTTCCTCTCCAGGTTTTGATGCCGAGCTCTGCAAAGATGGATAGATCGCTCGGTGGGGAGCCCCAGGACAAGAAAGACCCCCGGACCCAGAAGGTCCCCTCCACCCCTCCATCCCTCATGTCCTTACCTTGCTCCGTCTCCCCTCCTGCCGTGTCCCAGTCCTCCCCCCTGGCTCTGCAGAGCCCCCGTTCCCGGACAGACGGGCCTCAGCAGCACTGCAGCGTGATCCAGTCCACCGGCCTCGCTGCCAACTCAAAGCCCCTGGCGCTGCTCGCTCAACCCCGCAGGGAGTCTTCACGCTCTTCCTCCCCCATCGCCCTCACCACATCCCCGAAAAACACCTCCTCCCCCAAACCTCCCAAACTGCTGCCCTCCTCCTCCCCCCAGCACCTGCCCCTGTCCCTCTGCTCCTCACCCAAACCTCTGTCTGTCCCCTCTCCACCACACTCAACTCTCCCGCCATCTACCTCCCCAAAACCTTTTGGTCTGACCTCATCTGTAACAAGCTCCCAGAAGTCGTCGCTGAAGGCTCAGCATCCTCTTCCTGCCGCCAAATCCAACAAAAGGAAACTGCTGGAAGCTTCGCTGGCGCAGATCAATGAGTTCAGGCTCAAACAGGTAAAACAACCTGATCGCAGCAGCTGACTAATGTCATTTTCTACTGTTTCCACACAAATGACACCTTCTGCTTTGCATATACACAGTGCAGACGGCAGAAATATAGCTGCACCGTCAGCTGTAGTGAACAAAGTTATCCACAACAAATTGACAGTAATGGATTTATCCTCTGCAGCTGAGTCTGCACCTACATTTGCAGTTATATTTTTTTTCCTTCTTCACAATAACCAGCACCTCTTTTAATCTGGTGCCTGCTTATCACATTAATTTAACACAACTCAGACCTGTTACTGCAGTAAATGATATAATATTTACTATCACTGTTTCTGTTTCTCATTCACAAGAGGCTGGAGTTTGTATCACGAGTCTGTTTAAAATTACAACACAGCCTTGAGCAAAATCTCACAACTGCCGTTGGACAGAGAATCTTTTAGTGTAGTTGAATATGGAGATAAGACTTAACATTCATCACTAGACAACTACGACATTTAGCCATTTTAATAGTTATTAAACGACAGATTTAACCTTGGGAGACGAGTAAACTGAGAATAAATGAAGGTTTTGTCCCTGTCAGCTAGTTAATGATTATATTTGATTATATATGTAGAAATATATGATGAGTTCTGAACATTAGAAACCACTGAAACTCTGCAACAGTTTGTCTTTAATATGCTTCTAGTCCTTCATCTTCAGGCCACGTGGATTCTTCATGATTTAATTTCACACATGCACAAAGTTTTTCTCAGATGCTGTATTTTTCAAGTTTATTTTAAATCATTTTTTTAACCAGCTGCATGATAAATTAGTTGCATCACAATCTTAACGTCCTTTCACATGTGATCTATGTGTCTTCATGCTTTTCTGTGTGTTTACTAAGTAATTACAGCTTTGGGCTGATTTACAGCTACAGTTGCTCCACTGCTGCAGAGATTAGTCTGTTGATAAAATGCTTTTAGTTTCATTACCATTCCGAAGCAGACATCAGCTTCGTACACGTCCTACTCTATTATTTATGTTCTTGGCCAATTCAGATGAAATGCTACAACAACTGGCATTTTTCTTTCCTTCTGACGACAAGGATTTCATTTGTACAGATGAAATATGAATGATAGCGCAATAATCAATAAGTTAAAGCTATTGAGATCAGCTTATTCTCTGAAAATCATTTCCCTTTTCTTGTTTTACCAGTGTAGAGAAGTTTACAACGAGCTAAATTCCCCTTGTGGTTTCTGCACTGTTACTGTATTTCATGGTCTGTGAAATTGATTTGTTTCACTTCATATCACATCCAGTTGAAAGTGCAATGTTAAAGTCCAACCTGCTTTTACTTAAACACAGATTGAACCAAACTTGTCACGAGTGTAAAAACACATGATGGTAATGATGATGGAGCTTTTTCAAATGTGCAGACAAGTAATTATAATTTCAGAGGAAAACTTTGTGTTTCTGTGTGTGTGTGTGTGTGTGTGTGTGTGTGTGTGTGTGTGTGTGTGTGTGTGTGTATGAACTCCGCCTTCGCTTGTTGCGTTTATGTTCTTTTTGTTTCTCAGAAAAAGGCTTAGACACAGTTAACTGTACCAGTGTTCACCATTGTAATTTTGTCACCTGCTCAAACAATCAACTGTGATACGAACTGACAGCTCGAGCAACTCCACTTTGTCCCGTTTCTTTTCTCATTTTTTCTTTAACCTTTCTTTGTTCCTCCTCCTCCTCCTCCTTCTCCTCCTCTATTCTCAGACTCTCATGTCCCAAGGGCAGACGTTCCCAGCTGAGCTAAAGAAGCAGCAGCAGGGGCCAAACAAGTCTCCCAAGAGGACGTCTCTGTCTTCATCGCCGTTGCCACCTGCTCCACCTCCTCCACCCCAGAACAATCACTCCAACCTCTTCCTCTCCAGCGCCCTGCTGGGGCTCCCTGAACCCCACCACCCCAATGGAGTCATCCAAAGCACCACTCAGGACGCACCTTTGGCCCTCATCAGCAAACCTCGCAAAGACTCCACCTCTCAAGGAGACACCGACGCTGGGTCGATGCCTGTCAATCTGAGCACAGGGGCGAGCAGGACCCAAGCATCCGCCCAGGCTGGGCCTCCGTCGCAGCCCCCCACTACCTCACCCCATGCCACAGGACATGGATCTAGAAAGAGCAAGTCCCCCAAGGGTAAAGGACAGACCCCGGGGCTGGGACAGGGACAAGCTGACCCTTTAGCTGCCTGGAAGGGCTTCTCGCAGAACCATCTGGTACAGTCTCTAGTGGATTTGTTTCGTGGAGGAGAGTCTGGGATTGGGATTCCTGGAGTCAGTATCCCTGGAGTGGGAATCCCCGGTGTGGGGATCCCTGGGACGTGTAACCCCACCGCCGGTCTACCTGCGAACAAGGAATCAGATGACTCTGGAGATGATGATGAAGATGAGGATGATGACCTCGAGGAGGATGAGGATGACGAGGACTCAGACGATAGTCTGTCAGGTCAGAGCAACTTTTATTTGACTTGGGTTTGTTTTTTGTTTAAGAGATGTATCTGAAAACATAGATATGCTTTCGTACGAGCAAATCGTTCATTTAATCTCCGTTTCTTTTGATGAGTTGATACCTCATTCATTTTAAAGCATCGCCTCCTCACCCGCTGTGCGTCCTGGTTTCCCATTTCAGAGTCTGACAGCAACTCAGACAGCGACGTCTCTGGGAAGAAAGTGAAGGAGTTGAAGCTGCTGCCGTCTGGATCGTCTAAAAAGGAGACGACTCCCCGCAGGCTAACCAAAGGCCCAGAACTACTGAACACCTCAACCAATCACACCGCCACCAGCTGCTCCCCTCTCAACCTGCAGGTCATCAAGACTCCCACCATCGTCACCAGCTCCAGTGCCTTGGTCTATCACAGCTCCCCGGGCTCGTCCTCCTACAGCCTGGCCTCTCCGTTAGGTAATGAGTCCAAAAAAACCTCCTGTACACAGACGGTGTCAGCGTGAACAATGGAAAAACACCAAAGTTACCTCCCATCATCTTGAGATTATTGTTATTTTTAGTGAAACAGGAAGAAGTCAGTGTGTTGACATGGCTCAACCAGAGCGCCTTGGTCCTGTAGGGACATGCCAGAGACGCCTGACAACTTGTTTGGCACGGTAGAGAAATGAAGTCCCACCTTTTTTACTACGCAGAGAAAATACCCAGATCACAGAAAATAGGCCAAGGACTGACACTCCAGTTTTTCCCGTAGTGCTGCTCTTTATATTTCCTCTCAAACTGCTCATCAGAACAGTGTTTCCCAACCGAAGCTACTTTTACCCCTGGAGGGTATTTCTCTAGTTGCCAGGGGCTGCAGATAAAACTCAGCTAATTAACTAAACTCTATAACTACAAAAGGCAGGTGTGATTTGAATAAAAAATATTTTAATAGGGAGAAAATAAGCAGCTAATTAGTTTTACCAGTGACCTTTAGTAAAGTCAGTAACTAGAAAGACTCACATTAACCTGAGAGTGTGAAAAGTAGTCAGAGGATGAAATTTATGGTTTTATATGTGTTAAAATATGAACGTGGGTTTATTTAATTTTACATTTAGAAAATAGCAGCCAGCAGATATGTGTGCATTTGTAACATTTGTAGCCACATGTTGCTGTTTCATCCAGTTTTTCTCACACACTGTACATGAAAGTCTGTGGTTACCTGCCAGGTATGATTACCGCTAAGTTCAGGGGCTTTGACTGCTGCTGTTGCTGTGTGTGTGTGTGTGTGTTGTGTGTGTCTGTTTGTGTCTGTGTTTGTGTGTGTGTGTGTGTGTCGCGTGTGTGTGTGTGTGTGTGTGTGTGTGTGTGTGTGTGTGTGTGTGTGTGTGTGTGAGGTTTCCAGTCATAGGCAGTGCTGTCAAATTGATGGTTGAACTCTGTCTCTCCACAGGCTTAGGGAAGAGGAAGAGGGTGATGGATGAGAAGGAGTTGATGATACCTCTGGAGCTGGGGTATGTACAAGAGAAAAGCTTCTGCTAAAGCGCTTCAATTCAGAGTCTGTTAGGTTTTTTTCTTAACTTTTTTCCCTTCAAAATGTATCAGACACGCTATTTTCTCTGAATATTTTCTATTTATTCCTAATAAAACAAACAAAAAAACACTCCAGGTGGAGAAGAGAAACCAGGATCAAATCTGTGGCTGGACGGCCGCAGGGCGAGGTCGCCTACTATGGCCCGTGTGGAAAGAAACTGCGACAGTACCCAGATGTGATGAAGGTAGAGCGGCTCGTTGTGCGACGCTGCTGTTTAATCTACATCCATGATGCACGAGCAAATGTTTAGAGACATGCAGATGAGTGGTGGAGTGTGAGGGGGGGATTTCAGCAGGGATTATTGTGGGTGGTATGCCTTGTGATTTATTATAGAAGGATATTTTCAGTAATAATTACAACGCCGCTCCTCCACATTGCTCAAACAAATGCTCAGGTATCTGGATTTGTTGTTGTATGTTTTCTGTGCTATTGCTCCAGCTGCACTTCACCCCCACCCACCCCCACCCTGCTTTCTATGACCTTAATAGTGAGAGATGATATTCTTAGATTTACTTCTTGTGCCACTTTTTTCACCTCTCTCCTCCTCCCACCCCCCACCCCACCCCCACCTCCTCCTCCTCCTCCTCCTCCCCTCCTCCAAAAACATGATTAATGTTTAGTGTTGGGATGCACAGCTTCGGCCCTGTTTACACAGAATATCATAGCAGATAATCTTCTTTATTTAATTCATCAAAACTCAACCTGATGATTGTCGGAACTACCTGTGATTGTAGTAGCGTGTTCAGTAACATTTGCTCACTGGTCGTCAGTCAGTCGGCAGTAAAAAGCCGAGCGACGCCACAGATAAATAAGAAAGGGCCTGAATTGTGCACCCCAAGGTCAGAGCCGTTTTTCTCTCCTGAGAGCTCTTGCTCTTTTTTTTGTCCCTCGGCTTTTATAATGATTAGTAGCACTGCACAGATGCACACTGTAACCTCAGCCTCCCTCCAATCTAGTGCCTCCCAGTTGCTTTTTTTTTTTTAAATATTTTTTTCAATGTCGCTTAATTTTTTTTCCTGCCTAAACCAACGCCATTATTATTTTCTCTTCTGTAGTATCTATCCAGAAATGGAATAAGTGGCATCACGCGTGATAATTTTAGCTTCAGTGCAAAGATAAGGGTTGGTGACTTCTATGAAGCCAGAGAAGGACCCCAGGTGACTGCCTTTCATCTCCTTCTCTCTTTCTCTCTCTCTCCCTGATCCCTGTTCATCTTTTCATCTAGTGGCAGGCAAAGCTTCATGCAGCAGTCACTATCAGGGCATGTGTAGGATTCAACCAAAACCCTCAGTAGTTCATATAGTTCATAGATCTCTCACTGTGCATGGAGAAATGTAATAATCGGCTGACATTACTTCCACAGGTGACCACTGATCTATGCCATGTTACGTGTCTGTGATACAAACAGATCAGATAGTAAATATTTGTGTGTAAGGAGTTAAAAATAGACATGTGCTTTACTGAGGGGCCTGAGAAACAGATTACATCAGAACTAAAAGATTAGAAATTATTCATTTTTATCTAATGCACTGTTTTTTTTTTTGTTTTTTGTTTTTTGTTTTTTTTCTGTGAATCATAAAAAATGTGATGATGTGTAGTTTTAAATAGAAGACTAGTCAGATTCCAGTTAGATTAAAAAAAAAAAAAAGATTAAAACTGATTTTGTGTCAACAAGTAGCTCACTGTTTCATCTCATTTCTCCACCTCCGCTTCCTCTCTGCTGGTCAGGGTTTGCAGTGGAGCCTGTTGAAGGAAGAGGAGGTCATTCCTCGTATTTTGGCGATGGAAGGTCGTCGGGGTCGACCCCCGAATTCAGAGCGTCAGTTAGCGGGTGAAGGTGCCAAAGATAACCGACGGAGGAAGGGACGACCCCCTAATGTTGGCAATCCGCTGGTGCCCGAGGGCCCAAGTCCCAGCGAGGTCAAACTTCTGCGCAAACTAGAGGCTCAAGGTTAGCAGAGGAAATGAGCCCTGAAATATGTTTGTCATTAGAGTGTGTGTCATTAATCAAGTGGCCATTACTCAGATTCCACAGGCCAAAGAAGGAGTTACACTTTAAATATTTTTATAGTAGATGTGCACAAGTCAGGTTTATCTGTCGGCATCAGAGTCAGGGTCGTTAACATGTAAATTCACCTCTTGGTCGTCAGCTCTGTGCTCATTATAATATTTTAATTATGTATATTTTAAACATTTTGAAGTTTATCCACAAATTTCATAAATTTAAGTTAAATCTTTGTCTACAGTTGTTATTTTAAACCAAAGGTAAAAAGCAAAAATTTCACACCTTTCTTCCCGTCCTGTGCAGAAATAGCTCGACAGGCGGCGCAGATGAAACTGATGAGGAAACTGGAAAAGCAAGCGTTGGCACGTGCAGCCAAAGAAGCTCGGAAGCAGCAAGGTAAACAGCGTTTTTCTCGCGGCCGTACAGACGCCACTGTAATCACCTCTGATGTAATGAACACATTGGGGCCTTTGTTTGTATGTACGTATTTATTTTATTACTTTAAGACACAAGTTTTAATCTTCTCCATCAAACTTGGTTCTAATACATTTTTTAAATTCCTGCACACGAAGAAGAAGCTTAAAAAAAATCTGATCAAAATCTCAGGACTGTTTTCTTTCCCCTCATTTAAACTCACAACCAGAAGCAGCCGTGACTCATATATTTTAAAGTCTATAATGCAGCTGTAGTACAGGTTTGCACCTTCACATATTTTTAATTATTTTGTTACCGCTGCTAGAAAATGTAAATGAGCTCAGATCTAGTGACATCGGTGACCCTGAAGCTATCAGTCTATATCTAAGCTCTGTCTCTTCCATCTAAAATCCAACAATCGTTGATTAACTCACAGTTCTGTGCCTTGGTGGAGTTTAATAATATCCTCCAGTCGTAAGGATTGAGGTTAAGACGTGGTCATAGTGTGATACCTGCAGCTGTGGATGTGAGATAAAGATAAACATGCTGCTGCAGTCACATTGTCATGACGATGACATTATTAGATCATTTATTTATTTATTATTAGTTTCTGAAAAACTCTGCCTCTTGGATAAGACACTTTCTGATCTTTTTTTTCTAATTAATTGTAAACAACTGCACTTTTCAGAGAAAAGACATGTGTGTAACATAATGTGACCTGACTCTTTGCAGCGATCATGGCGGCAGAGGAGAGAAGGAAGCAGAAAGAGCAGATCAAGATCCTCAAGCAGCAGGTGGGTTTTCTCTTTATACATATGGGTGTGTGTGTGTGTGTGTGTGTGTGTGTGTGTGTGTGTGTGTGTGTGTGTGTGTGTGTGTGTGTGTGCTGACAAATGTTTTTCTCCTTATCTAAGTGTCCTGACTCATACACACTCAGTCCCTGTCTGCTCGGCACAAAATGCTGAATGGTCATTTTGTGATGCTTTAAAGCTTCGCTCTTCAATTACCGTCATTACTTCAAGTGCTAAACTTATTGTTGTTGTCTTTTTTTCTTTTCTTTTTTTTAAGAGTGATTTTATCTAAGGATGTTTTGCACTGTCTAAAATATTGAGAGATTATGTTGTTTTTTTTTTTTTTTTTTTTTGCAGGAAAAGATCAAGCGTATTCAGCAGATTCGGATGGAGAAGGAACTCAGGGCGCAGCAGATTTTGGAGGTAGAGAATCTGATCCAACACCTCTGATTAAGCAGAACATTCCTGGATGGCTACAAGCCCTCAGTCTATAGTGTTTTAATCTTCCTAAAGCTCATTACTGAACAGCAGCATGCATTGGAAGGAGCTGCGTCTTCTTAGGCATAATTCCACATGGAACTAATGCTAAATTGGTCTTGGTTGACGGCTGTTGAATATTAAAATGGCTGTTGCTGCCTCTTCAGACCTTATTTAAATTGGACAGAAAAGTCTTTTTTTTCCGTCAGACAACAGTAACAGTTTAGCATAAGTGGGTCGAGTAAGAAAAAAAAAAGTGCTGTTTTTCACACACAAACACATATGCACAGATGCATACACACTGCTGCACACAATTATACTGTAGGAGCTTCAAAGTGTTTTAGCAGGACTAAATCAATTTTGAGTTGACACGGTTGGCAAGCCACTCTTAACGGGAGGCTTCAACATTTTCACAATTACGTGTTAAAGAGATACATTATTCATTGGATGTGTTTTACAAATTTGACTGGCATGAAATCTTCACTCAAAGCAGAAAACTGCTAACAATCAAGCTAAAGTGCAACCGAGTCGTCAGGTCGAGTCTGATTGATACACGTCTGTTTCTGTGACTTTTGACCTTCATCTTTATTCATTCAGGCCAAACGCAAAAAGAAGGAGGAAGCTGCCAACGCCAAAATACTGGAGGCTGAGAAACGGATAAAGGTACGTGAAGAGGGTTTTAAGGTTTAAAGAAACAGATATAATATTACAACTAAGTGTAGCAATCACACATAAGTGGCAAAGATGGACTTTTTGCTCCAAAGTCATGTGCTGTACAGTTACAGTAATGTGAATCTTTTTCTACTTAAGAAGTGGTTGGCAATAAAATTAGAGCGTCTCTTTGAAATGGGTTAAAATTCCATCAGTCTGCAGTGATTTTCATGATATTGGCACTATGGAAGCATATTGATTTTTCCCTACTCGTCATCTTCTCTCTCTCCTCTTTTCTTTCTTTTAAGGAGAAAGAATTGAGGAGGCAGCAGGCGGAGATTCTCAAGCACCAGGTAGGCATTCGCTACCATGTCGCTTGGCCTCATGAGTGTCACTGTGTCACAGTTACAGCTGAATAAAACCATTTACCTCAAAGTTCAATAAGAATTTGCAGGTGTGGATGTGAGTGTGTGTGTGGTTACGTTTATTTAAAGGGGTCATAGAATACAAATGTTGTTACCTTGGTGTTGTTGAATGAAGACAGTTTAGTAATTTGAATGGACAATATCAGAGACTTCAAATCCCGTTTCCACTTCCTTTAAATATAATTTCTAAAAACAGAAACAGCTGTGGTAAAACGGTCTGTTCCGGGACAGGCTTTCTACAATAAATCATGTGCGTAATAATTCCCTTTAAAATTATATTCTAAGAACTAAGAACAAAGATTAGACATAGTTATGCTGTGTCTAGCCTAGAGTGAAGCAATACACTTGTAACACTATTGTTATTAGAGCTAATTTTACATGTTATACATACTTCCTAGAAAGGCTAAATGACAAAACTTACTACTATGAAACATTCATTTCCAATCTTTTGGCTACTGGCTGTTCCTCAGTACTGGACTTGACTCGGGCTCAAACATGTAAAGTTGAAGTTCCATGGCTCACTGATTAACTCACCCTCTTTGACTTCGCTGTAAACCAACCAATCAGCCGACAGCTCATTTCAGTATTCATGAGCTTACTGAGTAGGAGGGTAAAACCGGTCATTTCATTCAAGGGGTATTTTATGAGGTTGCATTAGGCCGTTTAGAAGTGAGCACAACCAATATTACATACGCTATTTAGAGACCTCAACGAACAGTTTACAATATTTTTAAAAACATCCTTCTATGACCCCTTTAAAGTGGTGTGAGTGCATATAAATATGTATAAATGTGGTTAATGAGCAAAGATCTATTTAATGAACGTCTTCTCTTGATTTAAGCCGATGCTTATTGGTTCTGGTTATTACTTCTGTTCCTTAATATTTTGCCAACTCTCTCTGCCAGGAGTTGGAGAGGCATAGACTAGATATGGTATGGGTATGTTTATTTTTGTACATCTAACACCTGCATCGTGTAACTGGTTGTGTTATGGTTGTCATAGCAATGCATTAAGTGTAGCACTGGCTGCTGTCATACTACATTCTTCTGCATGGCTTTCCAGCAAAACCAACAAAAGAGAAAAAGAGTCAGTATGCTGCCTCCATCTGCTCGTCCTGAGGGACAACTGACCCTGTCACGGTGGCCAGGCAGCTTCTGTCCCCCTCCCCCATCCTCCCCCCTCTACTCCCAATGCATTGCAACGACTGCTAGCCGATCCACACTCACTGTCTCCGAGTGCACTCCAGGAGTTTCCATCCATCACATACATTGTCTAACTGTTGTATTGGAGTAGCCTGTGTTACCCATGAGTGCTTGACGATTTTCGGCCCCAGACATTGAGCTTGTGTCTGTTCGTCCGTGCATCTGTTCTGCCGTCCACAGAGTGCTGGACTTTAACCTGCCCCATCCCAGCAGCCTCTCTGTCATTCACTGTTCTCTGCACAAAGAATGAAAACAGCCACTGAGAATCATTTTGTCTTTATGGTGGAGACACGTCCGCTTTTCCTCCACCCTCTTCTCCTTTAAATCATGGTGAGGGTGCATCACAACCTTCTCCTTGAAAACACACCTGATACAACCAGGACATAATCAGCTCCTCCACCATGGAGACAGACATGGTTCTGTGTGGCATTTTATTTTGGCCTGGCTGTCTTTGCTTGTAGCCCTTCTCACTCATACACAGTTGCAGCTGAATCTAAAGGTCTGCCTTTATTTGTACAACAAAGGTGGCAAATTCAGGTACAGTTGAAATAATCCTGGTGTTTAAGGTTGTTTAGCCGCGTTCGTTTGATGAATTATAATTTAAAACATTTGTAAAAATTTTCCAGGATTTGTTGAAGTTATCCATTTGTAGACAAATCAAAAAGAACATGTTTTGTTTTGTTCATCACGACGACAAAACGCTCACCATGTGCTGGAAACATCCTTTGCAACCTCTTAATAGTGGCAATTGTGTCTTTGTGGTGGATCACAGAGGGAGTGACAGGCTGATACACTGCAGCGGGAAAACCTAAAGAGATCAAATGAAATGATAGTCAGTCACCAGTGAATCGTAGAGTGGTCTCACACTTAAACTGCTTGCTACCGTCCACTCCCTTCACCATATATCATCACAACCATGTGTCAAACAAACATTAGCATCAGCTGTAGATGAATTTATGACTTTTAATTGTAACATCGGAGGCGTTTTGTTGCTTTTGTTGTGTCAGCTTTAGATATTTTTAGAGGCGCCGTCAACGATTCCAGCTGCTTCTCTTTTTGAGCCTGTCATCACATCTACTTTGTATCGCATCTATGTGTTGCTTTTTGGTTGTCATCGTACTACTGTACTCTTCACTTATGCTTCCACCATACATGTCAAAGTGTATACATGTGAAGCATTGTTTTGTGTTTGTTCCAGTATGGTGCCTCTATTTGAATTTATTCCAAATTTATATTTAGTGGGTTTTTAAAGCGTCGCAAGCGCGATGTTTGTTTGTTAATGTGCCTCTGTGTTTTTTTTTTTTTTCGCTACTCTAGGAGAGGGAGAGGAGGAGGCAACATGTAATGCTGATGAAGGCTGTTGAGGCTCGCAAGAAAGCAGAGGTAGAAACACACATAGAGTCCAGTCGGTGAAAACATCGTCAGTCATTATTTCCCTGGATGGATTCATGCTCTCTCTCTTTTCTCTCTGCGCTCTTTCCCTCCATTTATTTTTTTCTGCACACTTACTAAGTCAAAAGATTTTGGCCCTCAAGCACTTTTTCCTTTGAATGCACAGCAGCATTAGGCTGAATTCTAATACTGCTCAGCAAAGTCAAGTAAACCTTCTTGTCTGTTTTCACACACACACAGACACACACACACACACACACACACACACACTGTGCCTCTCACACTAATGCTCTCTTGACTTTTTTTTGGACTCTCTAGGAGCGTGAGCGCTTGCGGCAGGAAAAAAGGGATGAGAAGCGCCTGAACAAAGAGCGTAAACTGGAGCAGCGGAGGCTGGAGCTGGAGATAGCAAGAGAACTGAAGAAGCCAAATGAAGACATGTGTTTGTCTGATCACAAGGTAGAAAAAAAAACTGAAAAACACACACACACACACACACACATATATATATATATATATATATATAATCATTATTATTGTTATCATTATTATTATTATTATTATTATTACCATTATCATCATCTTGAGGGTCAGTACTTGAATGAGACCACATGGTTGCAAGACTTTATTTGTGGAAACATGTGCCCCCTAGTGGTTATATAAGATTACTGCATATTATACAAACTGAGCAGGTAGAAAAACAAATTTTTTTTTAACAGATGCGTGATATAATGTGACTTTTCTCATACTTATTGGCCATATTTTATGTTAATTTTACGTTTGTGTAGATTGGATTCAGTGTTTCTGTCTGTAACTGATACATCAGCAGTAAAACCAGATAACAGGGTCACGGTCTTACACAGTCCTCTGCACTTCGGTTAAAGCAGTCAACCCCATACAAACATGTAGAAACTGCATGTAAAGAGCCTTGAGATAAACGTTTTAATGATTTTGTGCTATACAAATAAACCTGAATCGGATATAATTGATTTAACAATGCTGTTTTATTTTGGTTCAGTCTCTGCCAGAGTTTTCCCGGATCCCCGGTCTCATCCTGCCGGGACGTGCCGTGTCCGACTGCCTGATGCTGATGCAGTTCCTGCGAGGTTTTGGGAAGGTGTTGGGTCTCGATCTGAACGTGGACGTGCCCACGCTGGGGATGCTGCAGGAGGGTTTGCTCAACGTGGGCGACAGCATGGGACACGTCCAGGACCTGCTTGTCAAACTGCTTTCACTGGCGGTGTGTGACCCCGGGCTCCCACCGGGACAGAAGGTGAGGGAGGTCAGAGATGAACTTAAGTCATGTCAATTACATTTATTTTTATCAAGAAGTGTTTGTTAAATATAAAGCTTGTTTCTGTCTCCCCTTCTTTCAGACAAAGACCATGCTGGGCGACCACCTGACCAACGTCGGCATCAACAGGGACAATGTGTCCGAGGTGCTGCAGATGTACATGGGAGCTCATTGTGCCAACACCGAGCTGGCTCCTCTGGCTCTTAGTCTGAAGACCAAGGCCTTCCAGGCTCACACGCCTTCTCAGAAAGCCTCCATCCTGGGCTTTCTGGCCAACGAACTCGCCTGCAGCAAAGCTGTTATCAGGTAGCTGAAACAGATAAGACAACATGTCGGTTATAAAATGATCAAGCACTTCCTTTCCTCTGAATTCTCATAAAAACCCTGAAACAATATATTCCAGAGCTCATATTTTACTTAACACTCAGGTTATTCATTAGCCACTAATGGTATGTTTTATTGATGCAGTGGAAAATGCTTAATAAGGCTTCCATAGGGAGCAATATTTGGCAGTAAAGCTCTTTTGTTTGTGAGGAAATTATGCAAGTATTAATTTGCACACAGTGATATCAGCTTATTAAGCTTTTTACTCGGCTGCAAATAGTTACCAGACACCTCAAGCTTTCGTCTTTTACTTAATATATTTGTTGTTTTTCCTCATTGCAGTGAGATTGACAAGAACCTGGATCAGATGGCAAATATGAGGAAGGACAAGATCATCATGGAGGGAAAATTAAAGAAGTGAGTGTTTCTTAAATCATAAGAGGTAACGTTTTATTTTTCTGTTCACTGTGACACTGAAAGCGTGTGTGTGTTTTTAAAGGCTCAGGACCATTTATGCCAAACGTACCGGGAGGAGAGAGGCCAGCGTTGGCGTGGAGGAGAACCAGTCTGTGGGGACGCCGTCCTCCGCTGCCAAACGCAAGAGGAAACTGGGCGGAGACAGTGACGACGACGAAGATGATGATGATGACAGTGACGAGCAGGCGGAGGACGACGACGACGATGAGGAAGAGGAAATTAAGAAAGTTAAAAAAGTGGAAACTTACGATGAGGTAAAAAAAAAAAAAAATCAGTGGAAGTGTTGATTGAAGTGTCAGATTGACGACAGCGATTCCCTTACAGACATTTAACATTGTCTCTCTCTCTGTCTTCAGGACGACGTCGATCAGGGCACAAGTCTCGATGAGCTGGAGAAGCAGATAGAGAAGTTAGCAAAGGTACGTATGAGTATATATATATATATATATATATATATATATATATATATATATAAGACGCGGGTTAATGAATGTATGGAGGGTCAAAACAGATAAAAACATGACATTAAATAAAGTCTCTCAGGGAATAAACGTCAGAAATATCCTGCACACAAAAATAAACAGACCTAACCTCTAAATGCTTTAATATAGTTTCATTAAAAACAACCATATGTTTTGTTCGTATATGAACATATATGCTTACATAGACGTATTTGCTAATGAAGGCATTAATTAGCATTATAAATTGCCTCATTAGCATAGTGAGTAATGCTCAATATATCACAGGGATTTTCAGAAGGACATTAGGAAACATCAGCATCAGTGTCTTTTGTTTTCCTGAAGGTCTGAAGATAAAAATAATAATAACAGAGTTTGTTTTGTATTGTTTCGCAGCAACATCATCAGACCAGAAGAAAGTTGTTTGAGATTTCACATTCGATGCGCTCGATGATGTACGGTCAGGACCGTTACCGCCGCCGGTACTGGGTGCTTCCCCACTGTGGAGGGGTTTTCATCGAAGCCATGGAGAGTGGAGAAGGTATTTACAGCTCGGTGCACGCTCCATTTCAGGAAAATATGTGCAGCATAAAACATTTTATGTTGCACGAAGGCGAAGAAAGAAACGTTACAATATATAGCCATGCAGCTGCATCTTCAACTGTTTTTCAGTGTTTTACTTTATCTAAATTCTCTAAAACTAATTTAAGATTGCAACTTTAAACTCTAATGATCTGCTCTGTTGTTTTCTGTAGCACCAGAGGAGCTGGAGGAGGAGCGACAGAGGAGGAAGAGAGCAGCAGAGGAGGTGAAGATCAAAGAGGAACCTCAAGAGATTGAGTTGGAGAAGGAGAAACCAACCGACCTCGATGTACAGAGCGTTCTGACTCAAGGTTTGGATCAAAAGAAAGAGGAGGAGAAGGAGCACGAGGGGAAGAGAGACTCGCCGACGCTCTTCTGCGTCTCCAAACTGTGCGTCCTCAACAAAGACGCTGGCGGCGACACTGTGAAGGCCGAGGACAAAGATGGTCCCCATGTGAGACAGAACGGCAGCCCCGTGCTGACGTCCAACACCACAGCATCAATAACGTCAGCGTCTCCGTCTCACATCACGTCTGAGCCTGCAGCAGCATCAACGCCTTCCATGTCGACTACTAACGACACTACAAACATCTCTCCTCCAGCCTCTTCTTCCTCATTATCTGTCCCGTGTGTGTCAGCTCCTCATGAAAGTCCAGGAAATACTCCTCCGACCTCATCACCCGCTCCATCTCCACACCTCTCCTTCCAAGCCAACGACCAGCTGCTGCGTGTCCTGACGGAGAGGAGCGGACACTGGTTCAGTCTGCTCCCTCGCAGCCCCTGTGACCTCTCCTCCCTCACTACGACTCCTCCAGGAGCAACTCGAGTATCTCCTCAGGCGTCCTCCACCCCGGCCAGACCCAAATCTCCACCTCCGTCTCCTGCTCTGCCTCTCACCCCTTCTGCTGCCTCCGCCTCCGCCAGTCCACACCACCCAGCTGGCCTCCTCAGCTACCCAATATCAGCACTACAAGTGAGGCATTATTTCAACAACATCATCTGAACTGAATCTCTTGTTTTGTCTCGACTTCAACCTCTAACACCTTTGTTTTTCCTCTTCTGTCTCCAGGTGAAGTCAGGAGTGTCTTTTGGCAGCTGGTCCAGCGGGATGATGAGTCCCTCTCTGCCTCTGTGCAGCAGCCCCAGCCCCATGCCGGGTCACTCTCTGGAGGGAAACACAGCAGCCAGCGTCTCCAGTAAGAGTGAATCACCTTTACCTCGCATTGAGAAATCCTCGTCCATGCCTTCTCCAGCTTTGGAAATGCCCAAATCCCTCGACCATCCGACACCTCGGCCCATCCCAGAAGGTGAGTCAGAAATCAAGATTTAACTCAAAAATAATCCAAGATAATTGGAGTAGGAAATATTTTTATAAGTTTTTATACACACATGTATGTTCAGTGTTTTCCATGGGTGTTTGTGTTTATCATTGCAGAGATGTTGACAGGATGGTGGCGTGTTTCTGACATCGAGGAGCTCAGAGCTTTAGTCAACGCTCTCCACAGTCGAGGCATCAGAGAGAAAGGCCTCCAGAGGCAGATGCAGAAGTATATAGAGATCATCCCGCAGGTCTGCACCAAACACAGAGACGGTGAGTAACGGAGCTCATAATCACTGCATGAGTCTCAGGTTCATTAACTAATCTGAGGCCATGTTAAATGATTATTATTTTTACAGTAATAAACCCCAGAAGCTTGTCCTTGATGATGAACTACACAATTCGCTGCAAGTTTGGCTTCATTCCTCATGTGTTTACCTGCATTCGTGAGCGAATTAAAGCACAAATTCATGGCTGACTAATATCTGTCGTGTCGTCCGTGTAGTGGCCATGATCGAGCTGCATGAGCTGGAGGAGAGCCAGGTCAGTGTGGAGTCAGTGCGAGGCTGGTGTGTGGAGGAGCAGGCGATGGAGATGGACATCGCCGTGCTGCAGCAGGTGGAGGAACTGGAGAGGAAGGTCACAGCCGCCAGCCTGCAGGTCAAGGTAGTGCAAGCGCGGATGTGTTGAAGCTTGTGGAGAGACGTGATTAAAGCCCAAATAAATGATTTTTAATATTTCCTCTATCAGGGCTGGACATATCCAGACCCTCAGTCTGAGCGTGAGGACCTGGTGTATTTCGAGCACAAGCCGCCGACGAAATCAATGCCAGCGTCTGCGAATGGAGGGGACAAAGACTCGAAGGACTCGAAGGAGCACCCAGAGGAGAGGGGGGAGAAGGGCGGGGTGATGCGTCACCCGGACAACCCCCTGGACATAGCAGTGACACGTCTGGCCGATCTGGAGCGCAACATCGAGAGAAGGTACCTGAGGAGCCCCTTAGGTACCACCATTCAGATCAGGCTGGATAATGTGGGTACGGTCACTGTCCCTGCTCCCGCCCCATCCACTAGTGCTGACAGGGAAGGGTAGGTCATTTCTCCAAACAAAGCTCCCCCCCACTCTCCCACTGAGACCCTTTCCTCTCTCTGTGTGTGCTTTATGTTTCCCATATTACTCAACAACTACAACAACAAAAAAAAAAAAAACACAAAGTGAGGGTCTTTGCTGCTTTCACAGCAGGTTTTTGTGGTGGCTTGTGGCATTTCTGTTTGTTTCTTTGGTCTTGTGCAGTTTTTGGGTGGGTGGGGCAGGTTTCCCCCTTAGTTTCATTTCCTGTACAGGCATCGTTTGGTTGATTTCTGCAGTCATCTGCATGGTGTTGTGCATCAGTAACCTTGGTTCTGGGCGTTCCTCATGACTCCCACTCTACAGGCAACACTGACACGGGTTCTGCTCCTTCACTCTTTCTGCATGAACGTCCCCTTAACATGACAAAAAAAATCGGTGTGTACCTCTCCCCCCAGCGCCGCCCTACACCCCTACACCCCCTCCCATGCCTGTCTCTGCACAGCTGGAGCTCTTTATGGTCTGCTGTCTCGTTGGCGGCTGTTTCAGCTGATGCAGTTTACTGCTGCGTGTGTGTCTGCATGTATTTTTATTTCTCATCACCTTCCCATCATCCCTCATTATTCTCTTGTAGCGGTGAGGAGGAGGTGGCCCATGGTATGAAGGTGTGGAGGAAGGCTCTGAGTGAAGTTCGCAGCGCCGCCCAGTTGGCCATGTGCATCCAGCAGCTGCAGAAGTCCATCGCCTGGGAGAGGTCCATCATGAAAGTGGTGAGCAACAATAAATAAAACAAAAGACACAAACAAATTTCCACCTCATTAATTAAAAACAAACTGTACTGAGGAAGTGAGCGCTCGCTGTTAATGAACGTTCTTGTTTTGTAGTACTGTCAGATGTGCAAGAAGGGGGATAATGAGGACCTGCTCCTGCTGTGTGACGGCTGTGACAAAGGCTGCCACACTTACTGTCACAAACCCAAGATCACCAGCATCCCAGAGGGAGACTGGTACTGCCCGGCCTGCATCTCCAAGGTACCAGAGGTTTTTATGACGTGTTTATCACCTGCCACAATACAATAATCACTCAAAATCCAACAAAAATATTTTCTGCTAATTAAGCCTTGTTCTCTTCGGGTCATTAGAAATGTAGTGTTGAGATATGACAGGAAATAAAGAGCGAGGGTGAACGTGCAGTAGATGGTATGCATCTTAAATACCAGGTCACCAGGACATCTCTCCAAGAACTCTCATTAACTGCGGCGATTTTACATTTCCCCTAAAGTTTTATTGCATTTCCTCTCAGCTTTTATTGTCTGCAGCATGGATTTGGCATTTATCCCATGAATATGACAATAAAACTTTCTATTCATATTCATACAGCGAGACGCTGCAAAACAACAGATTTTATTGCAAGTGTTGCAGAATGTTTTTTTTTTACGTAGATGTGGCCTGCGCTGTAAGATTTGACAAATTGATTTGATATTTTAGAAAAGGCCAATATTAGTGTGATAAATTAGACTAAATGGTCGCCATGCTATTAGTTTTAATTTCTCCAAGCGCCAGAGAATGAATTGTTTACTCTGTGCAGGCAAGTGATCCATCCCCCAAAAGCAAAAAGCCGCCGAGCAAACCGGTGGCGTCCAGCGGAGGAGGAGGAAAGAAAAGTGGAGATGCAAAGAAGAATGGAAAGCAGGCAGGAAATGGCGAAGTGTCGGAGGACGATTCAGCCAGCGCCAGCAGCACGCCCAAGAAAGGAGCAAAAGACACCAGCAGGAAGAGGAAGACGGAGGAGACGGCGTCTGCTCTGCCACCAGCCAATCAGGAGAGCCCTGTTTGCGTGAAGCGAGCCAAGACGGCCAGAGACAACAACAGGGACCTGGGATTATGCAGGTATGTGAACCAGACGTGTTCGAACATGTCTGTGTGTTGAAGACTGCGTTTATTCACCTCCTCCCTCGAAAAGTTTTTGTAACAGACTGTAGGGTTTAATCTGTAAGTCACAGTGAATAAAAATCTAGTTTTTGTTAATATTTGCGTTTTTACCTCTGGTCTGTTTCTAACCGCATGTATTTTGTGTGTTTTTGTGCATTTCAACAGGGTACTCCTTGCTGAGCTGGAGCGACATCAGGATGCGTGGCCTTTTCTCACACCCGTCAACCTGAAATCTGTCCCCGGCTACAAGAAGGTCATCAAGAAACCGATGGACTTCTCCACCATACGTGAGAAGCTTGTGAGCAGCCAGTGAGTTCCCATCGTCTCCGTTTCTTTTCTTTGAATTTAAAGCCAGAGGGTTGTCAGCATGTCATATATGAGCTCTGTGTAAGTTGTAAATTTTCTTTCATTTCAGGTATCAAAACCTGGAGACTTTCATCATTGATGTTAACTTGGTCTTTGATAACTGCGAAAAATTCAATGAAGACAATTCAGACATTGGTCGAGCCGGTCATAACATGAGGAAGTTCTTCGAGAAACGCTGGACTGAGCTTCTGAAGCAAACAAACTAACAAAAAAAAAGTTTGTTCAGATCCGATTCTCTCCCCCATAAAAACCACACAATTCACAACGTTTCATATGGGAGCACCGGGTTTTTACTTTGATTTTCATTTCCTAATGGAGGATGTGACTGCAGGATGGAAGAATAAGTCAAATCCTTAATAAGGAATCCACGGTGTTCTTAAAGAGCGATGTCACCTTGAGAAAAAAAAAGTAATTACATGAGGTGCGCTGGATTTATTACAACAGGGATAAAAGCCCCAAAGAGTCCCAGAGAAATGGGGTGTTGTAGTGCAATACCAT
This sequence comes from Polydactylus sextarius, assembly GCA_016801845.1. Taxonomy (NCBI): domain Eukaryota; kingdom Metazoa; phylum Chordata; class Actinopteri; family Polynemidae; genus Polydactylus; species Polydactylus sextarius. The sequence continues at coordinate 18,891,926 of CM028906.1, forward strand.
TCCCTGTCCGAACACTGCACTGAATGAATCCTCAACTGTCACTGATGTGTCTGCGCTAGAATACTTTCCACTACTTGTAAATACTCTTTTGTTATTTAATCGTATTATAGTGAATGTATTTAATTTTGTAATAATTATTTATGAATCAAGGTCCACTTCATTTTCTATGAAAAGGAAGAATCAGCTGAACTGCTTTGAATTGAAAAAAAAAAAGGAATGTGTCTTTGTGTTGTAATTTTTCTCCCAAATATCAAACAAAGCCAAGAAAAAAAAAAAGAAACTGTTTACACTGTTCAGTGCTTTGGGGCATCAGAGGACTGTATTCATTTGTTCAAACTGTAAAACTGCATTTATTTACAGGAACAGCAGAGAAACAGTTAGACAATGGTGATTCATGTGTATATACTGTTTATTAATGTCAATATTATGTCTTGTTTGGAACGATGTGTAAAAATTGTTTAAGAATATTAAGATATTGTTTATGCCTTAGAATGATTGTAGCATTCTATTTTAGTGAACGTGATGAAAACATTATCATAAATATTGTTTGTACAGTAAATACATATCCTCTGCAAACACTGTGGTATCCTTAATCTTGGTAGTGCCTACCCTTCCAACAGGGGCATGTAGGGGATGTTCTTGTTTTTAGTTTTCATTCTTATGACGACATTATTTTTTTATATGATTTCAATCCAACAAGGCCTCCAACGTTGGGACAGAGACACAGAAATCATTCCTCACCATAGCAGAGAGAAAAAAAAAAAGGAACAACAAGCATTCAGTTATGCTTCCATGATGCATTTCCTCGTAATCTGCCACAATACAGAGGACCTAAGGCCATTTGTAACCACTGTGTTGAACCTTGCTGTGTGTTGTGGCCTGATGGAGGCAGCTAGATTTTTTTGTACCCAAGTCAAGAGTACTTGAAGTTACTTTATTTAAGATATTGTGAAATAAAAGTATCATTCTTTTGTAGGAGCTTTATTTTTCACTAGTGTGTGGCACGGACCTATTAAAAGGATGTTTTTCAACGTACACGACTTAAACTTGTTTTATTTCAATTGTTGTGATTCAAATCTGTGGATTAATTCCTGTTATTCTTTCAAAACAGAAACATTGTTATTCTTTTGGACTGCGACAAATGTCTTGTTTTATCTGATAAACAATCCAAACCTCCCAGACATAATCACTTTGCTATCACTGACGACACTGCTACTGAAACATTTACATCTGAGAAGCTGACACCAGAAAATATCAACATATTCTCAAAAAAAAACAAACAAACAACAACAACAAAAAAAAAAACAGTTGCCAATTATTTTTCTGTCGATTGACGAAACAATTAATAAACAAGTCGTTGCAGAAACTACAATCTGATTCAGATTCAATTTCATGGTGTAAAGAAATGTTTTTATCCAACAACTTACCGTCAAAAAATGGAGTGGAAATGTCAGGAAATCCAAACTGCTTTCGTTTATAACCTCAAATTAAAAGTTGACAATTTACATTGCGTATCAATTTAGTAACAGTGGCGGCTCACAAAATATAAAGGAGACAAAATATTGGTTTAATATAAGAAAATATGGTTTTCGAGCACTCACTTTATCTGTCTGTCTATCTGTCTGTGTCTGCCTACTTAAGGTTTAAGGTTTAGTTAAGTATTTAACGTCCAGTATCTAGTAATTAGTTCCCAAATTGCTATTGAGTGAGTAAAGTAATTGGACATTTATTTTCTAAATGTTTCTTTGCAGCTGTTTGTCTTTTCAACATGAGTTCACACACTAAAACACATAGACTTGGAGACACAGAGTTATCTGTAAAAATGATGGATAAAGAGAGAAATAAAAGCCCTTCTAGGGACAAATGTTTAAAAATAGCATTTGCTATAGACACTACGATACTTGTATTGGGTAACCTGTCTATGTAAACTGTATCTGACCGTATCAAATAAACTATAAATATGTAAATAAATCGTTTCAAAGGTAGATGATTTGCTAAAATCATCATGTAGGAGCACAAGTCCCAGGTTGAGCAGAAATGACTTTGCATGGTGAGTCACAAAACCTTTATGGCTGCACAGTGAGTCAACAATAGTCTCCATTCATGAAGGTTTCGTGCCGATGATCAAGAGAAGATTTCAAGGCCAGAAGATCAGAGGATTTACCACAAGACATGAACTCCTGGTAAACCTCAGTAACAGAGAGGCCACACTTCGTTTTACAAAGAAAAGAAAAGAACTGATGGAACAAAAATGACCATTTGTCAAAGTGATGGAAATGAAGGAGACATGAAAAACAACTGCCACATTTAATGATGGTTTCACTGCTGACTGACGCAACAGGTTGAGTGTGATGTACCGTATTAATATGGTATTTGATATTGAAATATTGCACCAAATTATATAAATATAAGCTCCGAAAATATCTCACATCTACTGATGTTAGTGGCTCAAAGATTCAACACAAAACATCCACAACCACCTTTTATCTTTCTTTATGTGTAAATGTCTAGTTACTTTTAAAGTAATTTATGTAAAATGATCTATATTACTTTCATAAATTACGAAATTAAATCTGAGATTTTGCACTTAAATATATTGTCTTTTATTTATAAACTTATTCATTCTCAGATTGGATGTGTTGCATCTCAGATGTTGACTAATAAAAAACTTATTAAAAAGTTTAGAAGTTTCTTTTTTTTTTTACCTCCGGATTACAAAAAATAAAAATAAAATAAATAGAAAATAAAAAATAAAAGCAAAATCTACGGGTGGCGTGCGTCGATAGACGTGACGTCAGACGTCAGATGTTCGATGCGGAAGTAAACAAACCAGAAGGGACGCGAAGACTCGACGGCTTAAAGGTAGAAAACACCGCAGTAATGAGATTTTATTGACGTTATAATCAGACTTTAATGTGTGTAGTTGCTTCAGTTTACTTGCTGAAGTTTGTTTCGATCGTTTTTTGATACAAAAACAAAGATGAAGTGTACAAGTTTTCTCTCCGCTCTGATGAACCGTTAGCTTCAGTCTTAGCAACATGATCAACAGCTGCAGACAAATAAACGGTGATGTCGGAGTTTGTTGGTTTTTACTGTTTGATACTGAAGAAATGTTAAAGTGTTACGTTTGAAATATTCCCCCTGTTAACATGAATGAGCATTTAGCTGTTTAAACAGCTGTTATTGTATTTGAAAGGATGTGACTTAATTTATAGGAATTAATTGCTATAAATATTCGGAAAACTTCCCTAATATTTATGTTTTTATTGTCAACTATGAAAGTAGGAAACAACAAATCACTTCACTTTAGTACAATTACAGGTAAATTCATTTCCTGACTAATAATTGCAGCTCTCATTTTAATATTAGACTTTTAATTTCAGATAAATAACTATTATTCACTAATGTTGAGGGCAGAGCTCAGTCATAAGATTTGACAGAAATATTTACGTTTCTAAATGTTTAATCTGGTTGAAACTGCAATTTATAAGTTGTTGTTTCATGTCTATAAGTCAGTACTTGATCATATTAAATATCAAAATAATAGTAAAAATTCAGTCACAGTTTTAAAAAGCCAAAATGATTTTAATTAATAGCCAAAAACACAAAAACATTCAATTTAGAAAGCAAATGTCCTTGTTAAATAACTTAATCACTCAAAGATTGTGTGGTTTTGGGGAATTTTGTTGACGAGTGAATTGAATGACAGTGAATATGCATTAGCAGGAAGTCCAGCTGACGACAGATCATTAAAGATTTGCAACTCAGTTTGTTTTGCGGAAGCTGAGTTGTCTCGAGGGTTTCTCTTTCAGATCTCAGAGTCATGGGACTTAACTTAAGATGCAATAACATCTCTGGTTGAGAGCGCAGTGAGATGTAATCAGAGATAAATACATTAAGAGATATTTCCACTTCAGGTATAATAAATAGTCAATGTGAATAAATACAGACTGAATTGGTCCCTGAGAGAATATTATTTTATAGTGTTTCAGTGGAGCTGCTGCCGTTCATGTCTTTAGATTCAGATATCTCTGTAAAGTGATTTTAATTTGTGGTTTCTTCTGTTTAAAGTCCAGGTGCAGTTTTCCAGATGACGTCCCTGATTTGTATTTTACAAGACCATCGAGACGATGTCAACTGGTGCACTTTCTCCGGTGAACTGCTCGCCACATGTTCCGGAGATAAAACCATCAGGGTTTACAAGACTTGTGACTTCTCTGAGCTGTCTTTCTCGCCGCTGTCGGGACACGGCTACAGCATCCACTGCTGCCGCTTCAGCACCTGCGGTCAGTTCCTCGTCTCGTGTTCAACTGATGCCACCGTGGTTGTGTGGTCCATGGTGACGGGGGAGATCGAAGCCGTCATGGAGCATCCAGGTCGTAGTCCCGTCAGGATCTGTGCTCTGTCTCCAGACTCCATCCACCTGGTTTCTGGTGCCTCCGATGGCACTTTAGCTCTGTGGGATTTCCCCTCAAAACAGCTGCTGAGGTAAAGATGAAACATCATGTGTCATTAGTCAGTTTGTACCTCAACAGAAAATCTGATCTACAATTAAACGTTTCCAATGCAAAGTATTCACTATTTGCTATATATTTGATAATATTCATCATTCCTGCTTTTCATATATGAACATTTTTCACTTTTTGCTATTTTATAATCATTTTTGCATATCTTTGAATGTTTCACTGTTGAATAAAACAAAGCTCTATACTGCAGGAAGGACAAAATAGCTGAAACCTCAAACGTAAATAAATCTCCTTTCATCATATTTCTCCAGTCGCTTGAATTATTGGACTGGAAATGATGAAAATAAATTTGAATTGAATTTGAAACTGAGCTTTGAACTCATTTGCTGTGTTTCTAAAGGACGAAGGCGGTGAGCGACACTACGATGGTCGCCTGCTCCTTCAGCCCTTGCGGTCAGGTCTTCATGAGCGGCTCCACATATGGAGACCTGCGTCTGTGGGACTTGGACATGAATCAGCTCCGTGCTGAGAAGAACGCACACGACCTGGGGGTCACATGCTGCACCTTCTCTCCCAACATCCTCACTGGTAAGAAACATTAAAAAACTCAGGACATAAATACTTTTTGTGGGAACCGCAGCTGCCTGCCAGGACATACTTTTAACCACAGTCATGTGGTTCAGTCTGACTGTCAGGATCCTACAATAAATCTGTGGGGTCGTGAGATGATTCCTTAGAGACGGAAAGCAGAGAAAAACTTCTGGTACATACATCTGTGTAAAATATTTGGATACTTTTACTGTTCAAACCCTCTCAGAATTTCTACTGTAATAATGGACATTTCAAGTGTTAATCTTTAACAATGCATTGTAATTTTTGGGTTTATTATATGTGATCTTAATCTGAAAAGAAACTGCATCAACAGTACATTATTTACATCTGAAATATAGTGAAATATAAAGAATTGAAAAAAATGAAATATTCAAATAAATTACAGTAAGCTTTAATAATTGATTAAATGTAATCACTAACTTTCCATCACTGCTGATGAAATCAGTTTTTCAGCTTATTCTTATCAGCTTATTACAGTAAATAACTTGTCTACAGTTGGTTACATGTGACATTAATGTTGTAACAGTTATTGTCTTAAAGTAAATGAAGATGGCAAAGTTAACTTTAAATGATTAATCAGTTAAATGATTAACTGATCAACTGAAATCTTAACATTTAAAATAGATATTTTATGGTGTATAAATGTTTTCAGGATTCCAACATTTCCTTGATCAGTTAATAATGAAAATAATCCTCAGATTAATTTAGTTGCAGCTCTTAATAGCAGGTAATATAGGAGAAGACGTTACAGTGATTTAATTGGATGTAGTGCAGCTGGAGATGTGACAGTGACACTGTGACATGTCAGTGATTCTGGGTGTGATGAACAGTTCACTTCACAGCTGATCGGTCTGGGGACAGTAACAGTGACCTGCATCCTACATCAAGACTGATGGTTGTCTGTGAAAGATTTAGGACACTCCGATCTAATCGGTTTCATGTCGTATTTTTTTAGGTCATTTGTCTTTGTCTTTGTCTTGCAGGTGGTCCGGTCGTACAGTTTCATCTGGCGTCTTGTGGACAAGACAGTCAGCTGAAGATCTGGGTCATTAACAAATTCAGCTCCAGAGGTTTGATCACATTATTGATCATAACAGACGAGAAGATCAGTCTCTTTTTGTCTCTTTTATCTGAAAACAGTCGGCATGTTTCTGGTCAGTATGAATATCTCATTTTGTTGTGTGTGTAACTTCAGTGTTTTCTCTCTCTCTGTCATAGTCTATAAAATGGTTCTCATTCACACATTAACTAGTCAGTCTGCGCCGGTCCTCTCGTGTTCCTACTCCTCAGATGGACAGCTGCTTGTCTCTGGGTAAGATATAAAGTCATAGAGGGGTTTGGGAGGTGATAGATACTGTAAAGTTGTTTAGAACTGTAAAGAGATTTAGACACTAGTCACTGCTTTCCAGGTAGCCATTGTCTTCTGTCCAAGTCTGAGACAGTTTAAAGAACCAGTGTGTATGATGTAGTTTATTTCCTGGTCAACCAAAGTATAGTTGGCTCTGTATAAACAAAAACAATGTTCTCTGGAGACATTGTTAAGTTTTTTTTCATTATGAACCACTGTAGAAACATGACAAACTCCCTGTGTAGTTATAAAGAAGATGCTATTAAGGCAACGAAAACACAGTGAGTATTAGTTTCATGTGATAACATAACATTGAAAACATATTCCATTTCTGTCAATAGTTTATCCTAGAATATTAAATCCCTTAAATATCCTTAAATATCACGTGGTGATGTTCAAAAAAACCTCAGATTAAGTTAAACAGTGTCTGTGGATCAATTGTTAATATAAAATATCAATTGTTATTGTTGGACACGAGTCTGATTCCTCCTCACAAATATAAAGCTGCAGTACTTAAATTTAACCACTGGAGGGAGACACAGATTGTTTTATTTCTCAATGAGTCAACACGGATTTGTGTGAATCTACTGCATCTTATTGTTGGTTGGTTTACTAAAATGTTGCTTATGATTTTGTTTTCTCATGACCTTTCAGCTCTGTGGACAAAACCGTCACAGTCTATGACGCTGTGAGTTTTTTTTTTTTATTACTTTAATCGACTGAAGACGTACAATGCTCCACTTATAATGTTCAGGTGTTTATTCTGTTACACTTTGTGCTTTTGCAGGAAAACGCAGTTCTGCTTTACACACTGAAGCAACACGACAGGTAAATATTCACTAGTTTTATCGACTGGATTTCGTTCATTCGATCTTGATATTGTCCTAGTTTCAGTGTCTGTCTTCTGTAAGAATGAGAAGATACATTTTGATGCAATTCATCACAATGCGGGATATTTATTTTCGTTTAAATGCATATATGTTATGGTCGAACATCAGATCTGAGCAGTAAAAGAGCAGAGAGACAGAAACCAGCGCTGTCAGTAGATTTAGTCACAAAACGTTCATTTAGCATTTTCAGAAAAAAGGTAGAACTGCTCTCACGACATTATGTTTCCCACACACACACAAACACACACACACTCATACATGTAATCCACAGCTGAACGATCACACTTGCAAGCTATTTATACACAGATCCAGCCACCTGTGATTGAAAGGCAGCGAGCTTCACTTCTTTTCAGCGGTGCAAATGAATGTCATTTCAGAAAATCAGGAAGGAAAAAAAAAAAACGGAATTGGAAGTTGAGAGAAATCTTCAAAAAAATACCTACAGGAAACTCGAAACTCATTCAAGGCGAGTTCAGGCCATCTGATCATATGAAGGTGTGAGATGAGTACGAGGTTTATTCAGTTTTTATTGGAGACGTTGTTTAAAGTCAGCGAGCTTTAGTGGATCAACATTTGGGCACAATCCACCTCAAGTTTTACAGACACTGTCCTCCTTGAAGTTGCATTGACGTTAAATCTTCTGTAAATTCGATTTGAATCCTCCCTCAGATCTCTTTGCAGCCTTTTGACATGATAAACCTTCAGTAAATTGACTTTCTGATGGAGAACGCTTCCGTCACTGCTATATATTTACGTCTGGTATCGAGTCGTCGTTCCCACTTTTTAACCCTGTGAGAGCTCAACTGTAGCTTCTTGTAGGTTCTGTTTTCTAAACAACAACTTCACTCATTTCAGTTTTTACAGGTTTGATTTCATGTTTTTGCTAAAACTAAAAACAACAGTTTTAGCTTCTTATTGGCTTTCATTTGCCTTTGATTGAGAAATATCTTTCTTTTTTTAGTCCTTTCTGGTCTTTTCTGTTACTATTCAGAGAAAGTTACACCCAGTCATTAACTAGGAGCCAACACTGAGGTGATTACTGTCATCTGCTGCAGGTACGTGACAGCGTGCGCCTTCTCTCCAACGTCACCGCTAATCGCTACAGGATCTATGGACAAGACTGTGAACATCTGGAGGCTGGAGGACGGATGCAGCGGCCACGGTTGGAACAACACAAACACACATCAGTCAAACAGACTGAAATCTATACTCACGTGATCAATTACACCTATCCTGTCTTGTAATCTATTTTTATTTGTGCCTCCTCAACTGCACCTCGTGTTCAATGAAAAGCTGGGAAATCACTGCCTGGTTAGTTTTTTTTTTTTTTTGATCTTTTTCATCAGCTCTGAAAATCTGAAAATCTCCAGAAAATCTTCAAGCTGCTGTGTAAATATATTCTGATATATTCGGCTATTTAAACACAGGCAAATGTCAGTTGTAGTCAGTTAAATCCTCAGCAGCAGTAGAGGAAGATTTGCACCTTCAGTACTTGTAGTTTTTATCTTGTCATGTGTAAAGCTCTCGTTTCTTTCTTTGCTCAAATATTTCATTGCTTTGCCTTTTGCATCTTTAAGTTTATTATTTCCTTTCCTTTTGTTCCAGAGGAGTCTGCAGTGACGTCAAGAGAAGGTAGGAAGGAAGGAGATGTCAAACAGTGCAGTAAAGGTCTGTAGATGAGACAGTAATCACACACTGCGTGCACAAAAAATAATTTGGAATAATCAGAAATGACCAATGTGCACCAGTAGATGCTCGTCTGTAATACACAAGCTCTTTTTCACCTTTTAGTTTCATCTTGTGTCACTGAGAACGTCGATGAAACCTCCAGATGTTTATTTATATCATTATATGAGTCGTGCAACCCGCGGGTCCATAATCAATAATTAATCAGCAGGATTCTCGCACAGAGAATATTTGGCCGTTCCTCAAAAGGCGCCGCAGCTGTCGAGATGTGACCGTCTCACTTTGACTCGACCCTTCTTTTCAGGGAGAAGCTCAGCAGGCCGCTCCACGCTGCCGGTCAGCGACTGGTCGGAGGAAGACGTGTCACAGTGGCTGGAGGAGGAAGGCCTCGAGGGATTGGTCGACAAATTCAGGGCCAACAACATCGACGGGACGGAGCTGCTCGGTCTCACCAAGGAAACGCTGGCGTCAGAGCTGCTCATAGGTGAGGACGAAGAACATGACGAGGCTCAGCATCAGCAGACCCTTCTCTTATCTGTCGGATATTACACGGCTGAACATGTGTGGACCGGGATTTTAGCAACATTACTCGGATAAAACATGACACATTAAAGTAAAGGTGAAGGAATAAATTCATGTTGAGCAAGATTACATAATATTAGTCTGAACTAGAAAAGCTGTGCAGCTTCTTTAATCTGTTACATAACACAATCTCCAAACTGCATTTCTCTTCAAATATAAAGTGGATTTACACAAATATCATCAGACCGTCTTGGTTATTTACTCATCATAAATGTTTTTTTCTTTTCTTTTTTCCACCAGCTCAGTCGGTGTTTGTGCGATGCTGTTGTTTCCATCCCACAGTGGTTGTCAATCACTCATCAGTTTACGCAGCTTCAGCTGCGACAGCTTGTGTTCACATTGTTCCTCTTTTAGAAAAGTGGGTACCAATCCCACCTTTTTAAACAAAAACAACTCGAGAAAATTATTGAGTAGCAGCATGTTTTATCTGGTTCAGTCATAGACAAGAGGGAGAGGAATATGTTTCAAAGGTGGGAGTGAAATCAATACGTGTACTTTCCTTCCAAAGAAGCAGCAAAGAAAACGAACCAGTAAAATTATCAACAAAATGTTCCACATTCAGCTGCAGTTAACTCTTTATTTTATGTGATCAGCTTCTGCAAAACAAACTAAACTTTACTCTGAAGCTTTCTTAGTATTTTTTCTTTCTCGTGAAGGCACAGACAGCGAGCAGACATGATCTCCTCCCGCCGTGTTCACTCTCACCCACGCTCACATTCGACACCCGAGAGTGAAAAGTGCTAAACGCAGGAAAAACAAACGCTCAAAACGTTGAGAACTGATATAATTCATCTTCACGTTTTGGTCATTTCAGCTTGTTCCACGCGACACCCGGCGGGTTTTATCACAAAGTCTTAACTGGTCTTTTTTTCATTTCGTTATGTTTGTGTTTGTAGAGTCTGTGGGTTTGCGCAGTAAAGTCCTGAGGAAGGTGGATGAGCTGAAGACTGATTCGCTGTGTTCAGGAGTTCCTGATGAGTTCCTGTGTCCAATCACCAGAGAGCTGATGAGGGAACCGGTCATCGCTGCCGGTGAGTGTGATGTGATGTGATGTGATATTAGTTAGCATTAGCTCAGAGCTACAGGATTTTCTGTTCCTGTAGCTCCGAGGATAATGTGTCCACCTCCCAACAGACGGCTACTCGTATGAGCGTCAGGCCATCGAGAGCTGGATCCACACTAAGAACCGCACCAGTCCGATGACCAACTTGCCGCTGCTGACGACGCTGCTCACCCCCAACCACACCCTGAAGATGGCCATTGGCCGCTGGAAAACCAGCCACTAGTCTGAAAAAAAAAAAACCCTCTGTACTGCTGAAGATATTCACCCAAAGTCGACAGGAAGCAGAATAAAGTGCTCACAGGGATCCACAGCTGTACAGGTACAGATACAGAAACAGGTGCCACAGGGCTTTGTTTGGTGGGAATTATTTATAAAAGCTGCTTGAAACACTTTTTCTGAAGGCGGGGGTTACAAGTACTGATGAAGTAAGTTGCCTTAAGTAACTAAATTTGCTCCGAGCTGCTGTAAACTTGAACGTATCTGCAAAGACCCTCATGAGAAAATGTTGTACAACTTTAAAAAGAAAAAAAACTTTCTTTGCATTTTATATTTTTGAGTCAAAATTGATTAAATATGTGAAGCTCCAGACCAGCAGCACTAACAACCCCTTTCATTAGTGCATGTGTAATGTCAGAAATGTTGCTTCACGCAGCTTTAACTGAAAATCACTGATGCTGGTTGTTTTACTGAAAACACTATTATTAAATATCCTCTGGGAGTAATTGTTTGTGCCAAAGTAGTTTGACATTTACTTCTTTGTGCAAACATGACATCCAACATTTAGACATTTCTGCAACATTCAGCATTAGAAACATTCATATTTACACACTCCTTCATTTCCTCAGTTAAAGGACTCAACCTCCGTCTCATTTGCAGCTTTGGCGACATTTCACGAACTCTGCTGTGAAAGAATTAGATGTAGAAATGTAGTCCTCCATTAATATTTTATTATACCACCATAATAACGTGGTAACTCTCTGTAATCCATAGTAGAGCTCAAAGGGAATATGACAACTATGGGCGAACAGCAATGTGACAAGTCTCTTAAGTTTTTCTTCTCCTTTTTTTTTTTTTTAAACTGTGTAAATTCTCTCTGTGTCCAAATAAACCAATAAACACTTCATATGAATATGTTCTCTGCTATGCAAAAATAAATAAACATATATACTGTGAATATTGAAGCGATCAAGTCAGTATTATATTATGACAAGTTTCCAACAGAGTCAGAGATGTACATTGCCGTTGTTTTTTTTTTTTTGTTTGTTTTGTTTTTATCAAATGTACCAAGAAAAAGAATCTCAAGTACACAAAGTTGTTTCTTTTAAAGCCTGTAATGCCGACAGATAACCACTTACAGGGAAATATATAATCTGCAAATATAGTAGTGTACACCGTACAAATATAAATGTTTTTTAAAAGACACCTGACGATAGAAATGGTCGTATTCTTTCAAACTAACTGAATGAGGCTTTTATATTCGTGCACAAATGCTTCCTCTGACTTCTACATTCCATATAATAAATTAAAACTTGAGACAATATAGTACTTATTTATTTTTTAAATCCCTACTTAAGGTATGCCTGGTTTGTTTGAATACACTAGTGTAGCTGTAGACATGTAAGCGTTAAAAGCGTCATAGCCTGAGTTGAACACTGGTTCTAGATTGTAAATGCAGTGCAGCAGCATAACTCTACAAAACAGGCTCAGAGAAAGGAGCTGTTCTCCCTCGCTACCTTATGTGGGACAACGTTTGTTGGAAACAGCCTGTTTCTGTGCTTTGATAAACTAGATTCAAACGTTAGACTCTATAAAGGAGCGTTTGGGTTTGATGGGCGCCATGTGCAGCGCCGGGTTGTCTCTCGTCAGGCTCGCCTGGCGGTGCCTCCCGTCGGGGAAGCGAAGCTGTGAGGACGTGGAGCCTCGAGTTTCTCGTTGGTGCAGCCGCTCTGCAAACTCTCTGCCCGGCTGCTGGTTGTTGGCCTGACTCACAGAGAGCTGCTCCTGGAATGAGGCGCGCTTGAACTCATTGTTCAACCCTTGAAACTCCATCACCGACATGCTGAAACTCTCTCCTCCTCCCTGTCGTCCAGATGTCTGCTGGCCTTGGACTCGAACTGCTTTGTCCATTACTCCCATAAAAGGCCTGGGCTTCAGCTCAGGTTTTGTCTTGAAGCTCCCGCTGCTCTTGATGGGGCATGGCGCCTCCATCACTTGCTGCCTGCCTCCATCCGACATGTTTCCACTGGAGGCCTGACTGGAGCTGGAGCCTCTGGATCCTGCCGTTCCCACTCCTCCACTCTCCCTCCGGACCTCTGACCCCAGAGCTAACGCCAGACCATCCAGCGCCACAGAGTGTGTGGCCAGTCTGTCCGAGCCCCTGGAGAAACTGGAGGATCGCGGCTGGTACATGTGGTGGGGTCCAGGTGGAGACGAGCTATTGGGAGACATAGGGTGGTAGAGCTCCGTGGGGCTGTGTCCAGAGTGTTCGTTGGCCGATCCGGGGCTGATGTCGATGCCGAGTGCAGGCGCTGGCCTCAGGGACGTGGAGATGTGTCGTCCCGGCAGAGGACTGGATGGACCACACAGAGACAGAGGCCTGCCTCCGACTCTGCCGCCCGCCTGCAGCGAGTGGCAGTGGTGGTGAGTCCTGCTGCTTTGGTTTGCCGCCTGCCTGTTGATGGCGGGAACTGGCTCAGGCATTTCCACAAACAGTTGGTTCTGTCCAAACTCGTCTGGACTGAAACACGGTGCCTGATCTGTTAGACCAAAGGCCACGCCTCCGGGGAGAGTCCTGTTGGGAGCGTACGGATTCAGGGGCCAAAACTCTGGACTTTTCCCACTTTGAACGCTCACCTCTTCACCTTCCTCCTTTTCTTCCTCCTTTGCTCCATCGCTCTGTTCCACAGGGATTTGTCTCTCCAGACTTCCCTGTGAATAGACGTCGGTCTCGTCCTCGGTGCATTGATGGTGGTGGGTGTGAGGGTCCCGGTTGTAACCCTGCGTTGAGCTGTTGCTGGATGCTTTCTGATGATGTTTGCATTCCTCCTCTACTCGTGCCAGCAGGCGGCGGATCTCCCGGTTGGACGGAGAGAATCGTGCTGCTTCGTGGAGATCTGCCAGCGCTGCAGCAAACTGCCTGGAGAAGACGAGAACATGAGGAAAGAAACTTTAAAAAAATACTTTATTTACATCCCAGTGCATTGTTGGTTCTTGCAGCTTTGAAATAACATCATCTGTTTTAATGTTGTTGTACCTGCTACTCCTCTTGGCTCGAGCTCTGGCGTAATAAGCTTCATAAGACCTGGGTTTCAGTTCCAAGGCTTTTGTTGCAAACTCCTCCGCGATGCCAAAATCCTGGAAAACATAAAAACGTGTATTTAGCGTAAAACAAAGAGCACACGTGAGAAACACAAACCAAAAACAAAGTGACTAAACTGGAAAATGTCTGTCTTGCAGAAACAATAGTGTTTACATCTTTATTACATGGCTTGTTTTCATTTTTATTTTATTGACCAGGATCAGATGAAGAGCTTCGGGTTTTCATCATCTCTCAGGTGAATATTTAACGACACAAACATATGAAGACTCCTTGTCCTTCAGAGCGAGGTCAAAATGGCACCTTCGGATGTGAGATTGTGCACATTTGCTGTTGAATGTTTAATGACGGTATCATATCATGTCGCTGCCTGTCGCTGTATTCTGATATAATATGTGGATTTATCCAACTCTGCGTGCTCGTCCACTGTAAATAACCTCCTGTGGAGAAAAAGGAAAAGTGCGCTGGGTTTGCCAGAGAGAAAGAGAGTGTGACCTTATCACATCACATTATCTGCTCCATTATTCATCAGCCACAGTGACCCTAAGGATGGCATTTTTACACAGTCTGTTAGGACGTCTGTCATCACCAGGGTGGTGGTTTCAGAGCTGGCCGTGGGCCACACACATCCATCTCTACGCTAACAGCACACACTTATTCATTATGTCGCTACCTGCTTCCAGGTCTTACATGTACATCCTGTTTACCGTCGAGACGTGAAATTAGATCTGTAAAGCAGAGATATTTTTACAGTGAGCTACAAAAGTGCTGATATCGTCTTTTTTTTACATTGAGACAGATAAATTATATATCTTAAAGGAGCCTCCTGCCTCTAACTTAAACCGGCCGGTGTTAAATAGTGTATGAGCTGTTTGATCCAGCTGTGGACCTTACGTTGGTTTTCCTGCGGCAGCGGGAAAGGTTGAGATAGAGGGAGACTCGCAGCTCTTTGAGTCCTTTCAGCTCCTCTCCCTGCCCCTCACGAGGCAGCTTCCTCAGAGCGTACTGGTATCGCTGGCCTGCCTCCTTCATACGCCCCTTCTGGAGACCAAAAACGATTAATTTTTGCTACATCCAATCTGCAAAAGCATCTCATTCACAGTCTATTTAAGTCTAAACTCACCTTATAAAGCATGTTCCCTTCCTCCATGAGCTTCTGCAGCAGGATGAGCAGGATGTCTGGTTTGGACGAAGCCATCGCCCATGTAGCGTGACCTGAAAGAGCAGGCAGATATTTATCTTTCTATTATCTGTCTCACTTTGTCTCTTTTACTTTACATCTCACATAAATCTTGTACCTGATCGATCATGCAGAGCCGCTCTGTAGCCTTTTGGTTAATGAGGATGGAGAGAAGGAGAGTTAGAGAAAAGTGCAGGAGCTGCAGAACAGACAGTAACAAAATACTGGATGGAAGTAAACTCTGCAGATATAAAGTAATTTAACACTAATCAATCAATCAAACTTGTTTTAGTGGCTGTGCTGCAGTTGAGAGGTTTTTGTTTTTGATAAAAAAAAGTGTCGCAGTTTGTTCATACTTGACTTAGATCCTTTCTTGAGCAACGATGCGACGAGCGCCGGGTTCTGGCAGCCGCTTGTTCGATCCGAACCTCTGGTGCCGTTGTTGTCAGGTCTCTCCAACACCGCACCATGTTCAACCAGGCAGTGCACCTGCACACACACACACACACACACACACACAAAACAACAACAAAATCATACACTCATGTCTCTTGTTACAAAGTTTTTCTTCAACACTTTAATCATTTGTTGATTACACACCGTTTGATGCGCCACATTAACAGGCATTAGAAACACCTTTTATATCCTGATGATCTGATGAAGAAGTTTTAATCAGCAGATAGTTTTAATTACTCTCCTGCTGATCATCAGATTACACCAAAATAATCAGGGTTTTATTTTTTAAACTCCACATGAGCTGTGATTACAAATTAACAGTCAAGACTGTTGCGGGGCAAATTATCATCATTATCTTTGTTATTATGATTTATTTAATTTATAAAACAGCTTTAAAGCTCATTGCTCTGAATCACTTATAAACAAATAGTTGTGTGTTGTGAACAAATAGGAGTGTTTGAGATCAAAATATCTATCCAGCAACAGGAAACTGACTGTATCTGCGTCTCCGTTCAGAGCAGCGAGGTCCAGAGGCGTCCGTCCCTGTCGGTCTGGGTGGTTCAGGTCGGCGCCGGCCTCCACCAGCAGCTGCACCGCACCTTTCTGACCCTTCATACAGGCCCAGCTGAGAGCAGTCAGCCCCTCCTGATCAGCACACGACAGAGAGGCACCTAGAGGGCCACAAATGGAATAAATATTATTCTACACTTCAGCTGTGTTCAGATGTGCTTGAGACTCTCACCTTTCGACAGCAGCAGTTCGACGGTGCTCATGTGTCCTTCAGATGCAGCCAAGATCAGAGCAGTTCGACCCTGTTTGTCACTCACGTTGATGTCTGCGCCTTGTTTCAGCAGCAACTCTGCAACCTAAGAGGAAGAAGAAGAAGAAATTTATTCAGAGAGAAGAAAGAAACAGATGAAAAGCTGTGATTCAGTGTTCTGACTCATCGCAACCTGTGTGTGTCCGTGTTTGGTGGCACTGAGCAGTGGGACCATTCCCCGGCGGTTCGCTACCTCCAGCTCCGCCCCTCGCTCCAGGAGGAAGGAGCACACCTCCATCTTGCCTCGCCCCGCTGCCGCACTCAGCACTGACGAAGGGGCGACAAGAAGATGAGACAGACGAGGAGATGTGATAGCACAGAGAAGAAAAAGAAGAAAAAGACAGAAAAACAAATCTAATTATTCTCATTGTCTAGTTGACATTTTTAAAAAAATGCTCTGCTCAAACACAGATTTAGAAATCGACATGTTCTCTTCAATAACAAAACCAACAAAAGAAAACAAAATCCAAATATTTCCGGCTACGACTCCACAAACTCAATAACCAGCCAGTGTTACACTGACAGATGATTATCACCAGTCCTGTTTGTTAGCATACGAGTCCTTCAGCTAATTAAGCCGCTGAGGACAGAGGTGAGATATTGATGTTGTTCTCTAACCTCCATGTCGTCTTGATAAATAACATCATGTTTCATGTGAGCACACGGCTCAGTGAACAAATCGATTGTTTCATTTAAACAGGAGTTATCGTCACATATGAGACACGGAACGACAAAAATACTGTGTGTGTCTGTTCTTTGCTTTGAAATAGTAATAGGGTTAGTGAAGCCGCTGCTTTAAATACAGAAAAGTCTGTCTTTGGTAATTGTGATGATTACATCTGTGTAAATGGACGATAATCAAATGATACAAACACTAAATATATGAAAAACAAAGTCATGGAGCTACAGCTTCCAGAGGTGAATGTTTCACAGGGTGTTTCATGCTCTGCCTTGTTTTATATCAGGCTGTGTAATAGAGTTAGACTCTAATGGTGCTACAGGCAGATACAGGCTTTCAGGAAATGGACCTAACATTATTCTGTGCACATCTGTGATAGAGGTAAAAGTATTACAATTCAATAACAGATGCTTTTTAGATGCTACAAATGTAGTCGGACGAGATGTTCTGTTTCTGTCCCAAAAAAAAAAAAAAAAAAAAAAAAAAAAAAACTATTTATAATCAAATCAAATATTTGAAATGAACCAGAGATTCTTAAAATCTGCTATTGTCTTTGTGAGTCGATTGCTTAATATGTATTTATTTTAAGGAGCGAAAATGTGACTGAAATACAACCCTGACACCCTTGAGCACGACTCCAGAGCCACACTGATGGACAGACAGAGGTGAGAAAGCTAAATTTATCTGACTGATAGGAGAAATGCACCCGTTTCTCCCCAGAGAGAGTCGTGAGCGTCCATCTGCACTGCCAGCTGTTCATCTTTCAAGTCCAGCAAGCTCCTCACCACCTGCGGGAAAACACAATTTTACAGTCCTGTGTGCTGCTGGCTCGCTGCGCTAAGAAAGAAAACCACAGGAAACGGCAAACACCATTTAATAAATCCTCTACACCAAACGGGAGCAGGCAACGTGTTCTACATAAAAGAAATATAATCTGTCCCAAAGACGTTGATGTGATGATATGTACCTGTGTGTGTCCCACACTAGCTGCAGCTGTGATCGCCTGCTGCGCCGCCTGTGTTTTCCCCGTCACAGCCTCGTTGCTGTGGTGTTGCTGGGACTCAGTGGGGATCTCGGCTCCTCCCCAGTCGTGGCCCAGTAAGATGTTGATGATGTCTGCGTGGCCCTTTAGTCCAGCATGGACCAGCGCACACTGGCCGCTCTTATCAGGATGCCCCACCTGGCAGAGAGGGCAACACAGAAGGACTTACACTGGTTCTGGCCAGAAACTGTGATACGCTGCCCCAGATCAGACCTGTTTATGTCACCCGTGTCCCAGAATAGATCATGAAACTGTAGTTAGTGTAAAACCAGGGTTGTTCAGGATATCATTGGCATGGTAATCATTCTGGTTACGCCCATTTAACTCCTCCTCTTTGCACAGAGATGACACCACTGACCTTGGCCCCTTTCTTGCAGAGGAGACTGACGATGTCAGCGTGTCCTGCAGCAGCGGCCAGACAGAGAGGAGTCATCCCGCTGTCTGTCGTCCCGTCGACGGGAGCGAACATCTCGAGCAGCAGCGCCACCATCTCCACGTGACCCAGGTGGGCGTGCACGGCCAGGATGGGGGCGTGCCCAACCACCTCGGTGCACCAGCTCACGCTCGCACCACCTAACATCAACAGACGGCTGACCTGCAGGATGGTTGTAGTTAAGTTAATGCATCTGAGTGCCTCTGTGTTTCCGTGTTTTCTTTCTTTTTATATAGAGCAGGTGAATGTCACCTTGATGTTTGGTGTATATAGGTTCCTCAGCGAGGCCAGCGCAGCGGAGAGACTATCTGTGCTGCAGTTCACCCACATGGCCTGAAGAACGCTGGAGGACACGCCTGTTTTCTTACTTAGACCCTGTGAGCATGTGACAGAGACACAGATAAACACAGAGAGAGATTAATGTTGCTTTAGATCAGATCTGAGCTGCAGGATTTGAATTATGTCCCAGGAGAATAGCAGTATGTGCAGACTGCAAGACGTGCATGCTAACACTACAATATTCACTGTACTGTGGGCGTTTATGTATATGAGTAGCGCTAGTGTGTGTGTGGGTGATGGTAGGAACAGGTTCACTATTATATCTGTGTGTTTCTGTGCAGTTGTATTCATTTAAATGTAGGATGTTGCTCATGTAAAGCTGTTAAAAGAGTTTAGGAACGATAAACCTACATAACAAGTATATACATAACACCATTGTTCTGTTACCTTGAATATGTGAGCCTTAAGGATGTGGTGTCCCAGTTCCATCGTCTGCTGTCGGTTCAGTTTGCCCTCCTGTCTGGAGAACATGAAGGCCAGGAGGGCGTGGCCACTTCTGAAGACAAGACAAACCAGCGACTTATAATTCATGCATCTTAACAAATGTAAAGTTCATGTGGATTTCAGTCTCACCGAGGGTCACAGAGAAAGTCTGTGCTCTCTCCATCTGCTCTCCAAACCAACCACTCTCTGAAGGACGGGTGACACAGCATCCGAGTGCCGTCTCTGCGTCTGACCTGCGAACGTAACGTTATTCATATAATCACGACCACGAAGACACGACTCCTCACCCAGACAAACACTGTAAGTCTTTCAGATCTTCTAAAGATCTTCTAAATTCGTTCATGTTAATTATTTACTTCGTAGTAAAAACAAACAAGATGTTCAAACCAAACAAAAGCTTGAATCATCACGTCTCCTTTTCTCGCTGTCACATCACGAGTCTTACCATGAATCCAGCCAGGCTGTCTAATCTCTGCTGGAAGTCCTTCCACTCCAGCTCCCCCTTCACACTGCCGGCGTTCAGGGCCCTGAACATTTGTTCATCAGTCAGTGGGTGCAGAGACGCCAGAGCCACATTTAGCACCGGAAGTATCAGTTCAAAGAGCTCTTTATCCGGAAAGCTCACACGGCACATCAGCAGGTACACCTTAACAGATAATTACAAGTTAGCACAAGCTGCTAATGATGTTGTCATACTTTTATGAATTTATGATTTCACTAGGAAAGATTATTTTCTTATATTTTGAGTTAAAAATTAAATTATACAGCTGTTTGTAACTTTGCAAAACATAAGAGTTAGCAAACAAATCCTTCTAATTTTACAACAAGATTTAATCTTTACAGTTCTAAAAACCTGCAACATTCTGATGACAACCACACACACATGTCAAACTGAGCAATAGCAACATTTTTATTTTTGCTTCTCTACAAATATCATCCAATCACTGTTAAATCTCCAGATTTCTGGGCCTTTGTGAGTCTCACACTTGCTAATCTGTCTTCCTATTTTTTCCACTGATGATTATGTAACATTAAATTACATCTGTCAGTTCCTCTGGACACTGTTTTTTAATCTTTTATTGACATGACTGACATGTGTAAAGTCTTTGACCCTGAACCTGACTGGATGAAGATAAGGATGAGAATGAAGATGAGGGGAGATCCAAAAATAGACACAAGGTAAAATGTACCTTTTAACATGTTAACATTTTTATTTGACGTGACCAAACATGCTGCAATTTAATAATTACTTTAGTCTTCTAGAAGTGAAATAATTGGCTGAAGTGATTGATGATAATTATAAATTATTGGTAATTAACGATCCACATGTCTGACCTCTGACAAGGAGACGGGTACCACCAGGTAGTTTCCTCCTTTCAGAGCCAGGTGGCCTTTGTGAAATAGATCCAGGGTGAGCTGAAGGTACAGGAAGGAGCCGTGGCTCCTTGTTGACAGGTGGCTGCTAAACTTGCTGAGTAGCAGGGGGTCGGGGGCGGAGCCTGTGGGTGTGGTGACGTTAGTGGCAACCTGTGTGCTGCTGCTGACCCGGTGGTGGATGTAGTCGCTCAGGTCGGCGCCTAAATCACTGCTGTCTGGCAGGATGTCCAGAGAGATGCCAGAGAAAGGAAGGAGGGTGGTGATTTCCTGCAGATGTTAAAAAAAATATTAGTTATTAGTTATTAGTGCTTGAAGAACTATAGGTTTCATATCTTTGGTGCATTAGCTAAGGACAAATTAAAAAACATCCAAATAAGGACCCATTCCTCAGATGCTGTTGCCTCTGACTCATGCAGAGCCATGCGATACAGTACAGTAAATGGTGTGACAATGACTCAAGCTCCAACATTGCTCATAGGCATCTCTGAGATTCACATTTCATCTCCAGCTATGACTGATCAAAAAAGAAAAACAGAGTCCATGTTACTGAAGCTCATTAACAGTAAAATGACATTTTGGTCTATCAACATCAACAAACTCATGGTCACAACAATTTAACCCTTTTGTACATTAATTAAATACACACTTCCTGTTAGAATTCCATGATCTGTACACTTCGGCTTTGAATTTTAGGTTTTCACATTTGCTGACTTCAGATGCATCACCACGGAAATGACCTAAAATGCGTTTTGTGTATTCCCAAACACTAATCCAATTATGTAACTGACTGGCTGGCTGTCAAGCTCCAGACTCCCAACAGACTCCTAGTGGTATTACCATCCATTCAGGACGTAATCCATGCAGCATTTGGAGACTTGGCTTCAACGTTCGACAGATGCGTCTGCTGTTTGGTGGGATTACCAACCGGATTGAGAAAATCATCAGACTAGAGAGCTCACCAGTGCCAAGAGCAGCAATATCTATACCATGGCAGTAAAAGCACAACATCAAACTACAGGAGGCTAAGAGCAGATGCATGTGTTAGGGAATACCTCTGATAGGTGAGACTTGAAGGATCAGTTCAACCAAAAGGACAAAATCCTGTTTACTTTACTCAACCCTGGTAGTGTCTCGGCACAAAGACAGTTCTGTCTGCTCAGGTTGTTGGTCATTTCTAGATGAAGACTTCTAGTAGAAGAACTTCTGCATATCTTTTGTCTACATCCCAACACAACAGCACTTAAGACATTTAAAATTAGTTTTAAAAGACTCAAGGGCATCATGTTTTTGCAGAAAAAGCATCTTTTGTATGAGACATTATCCAAAGATTTCACAGTCAACAGCTTTCACAAGCACTGTTTTTTTCTTTAGTGGATTATTCAGAGTAACTGGGACATAGTGTGAGGAAACGCTCATCCATCCATCCATCTGTTATCGAAACTTACTTTATTCTTATTCTGTAGAGGTCTACAACATATCCCAGCTAACACTGAGTGACAAACTATACTAATAAAGATGGAGACAGTTCACCCAGTCAGCTTTAATTGATGGATTTCATTCATCAGGCTCGTAGTAATCCATGGGCACTGAGGAAGACAACTGGACTGATTCAGCTCTCATCAGAGAGGCTTCTTCACTTCTGTCCTTCCTTATGATTCAGTACTATCTGAGAAACTCAGGAGAACAAACTACAAACCACAAACTACATTCCTGTAAACTTCACACCTGCAACACTTTTAGACAGAAACTGGTCCATCTTGAGGACAGGGCAATGTAGTATATCCAGCACAATACAGTGAGGAAAGCACAGTATGTAGAGCAACCATCAGCAACAGGACATCTGGGAGACAATACCAGACCAATACCTGCTCTTTGTGTCACAAGTTAGGGCTCATCAGACTACGACACAGAACTGATAAGATGTGCGCATTAAGTCAGAAAGATGACCAACCGACCAACCAACCAACCAACCAGTCATCTGAAGAAGGTACTTAACTTGTTAAAACTGCCACAAGATCCAGAAAAAGTACAAACCCTGGGGATGGCAAAGAAGAAAAGGATTGGAGCAACAATTCAGTAATCACATCTAAAAAACCCAGGAGGATTTTCAACAAACATAACTTCATTCGTTCTTCAAACCTGGTAACAAACTCAGACAAAGACTGGTTTATCCCACAGATCATACACCTCATAACAAAAAGATCAAACTGGTCTTCCAACGTAAGGAAGACTGCAGTGATCTCTGCATCAGGAAACCAAACAAACCTTGGACAAACACATGGATCAACACAGAAGAGAAATTGTCAGACCAGCAGTCAGCTGTCCACCTCCATCTGAAGGACAAAGACTCATGCCATGTTTACACGTAGCTGGGTGTTTACAGAAATGGATATTTCCCCCTCTCCGTTTTCAATAATATCCTCATTCACACCGGATTGTTTTCCAAAAAGTATTCATTTACGAATCCACATAAATACACCATCAAGAACTATTGTGAGCATGCCAAACCTATAGGTGGCAGTATAACAAGAAGCTTAAAGCCATGTTAGCCTCAGGTTTCAGAAATAATAAGCATGAAGGTGAAATATAACAGTTCAGCTGACTTAGATGTAACTACATCTGACCCATGTGACCTCACTAACTCTCCTTGGAGTTGCCTTTGGTTCCCTGAGAGAATATAGACCTTCAACTCCCCATGAGCCAAACACAACTGAAGAAGCCTGTCAGATGCCTTTCCTCAAATTTCCACAAATTGATTTCTACCCTAAACTATCACTATAAAATATCTGTCTCTAAAACATTTGATAACCAGTGTCAAACTGCAGACAAGGTGAATTATTACTGCTCTCACATGTGGGGCTCACATCCCCACCTGGAGCTGTTTAATTCAAATGAATGGGTGCAGCTTCGTATCAGGTCCTTGTTTCACATGCATGACGAGGAACCATTCACACATGAGTTATGAGTCACCAGTTAACCAGAGCAGCCATGCACGAGTAGCACTGTCAAGAACCACATACAAAATCACATTATCCACCATTGTACTGAGCTGGGGGCTAAATAACATGCTGAGATTTGTCTAAAGTGTGAAAATATGTTAAATATAATTTGAGTGAACTGAGTCTTTAGTGTCAAACATCAATGAAAGGATGTGTAAAAACAAAACAAACAAACAACAACAACAACAACAAAAAAAACTGACTCACCACCAGACCTGTCCTGACTGTGACCACCAGCTTTAGCCAAGAAGGAAATTTGGAGATTATTTTGGTGATGAAAGTAGCGATGGTGTCTCCATAATCTGGTTTATGGAACTCAGCCTCGTTAAGGCTGTCGACCAAAATGATGTAGTCGTCATCAGGAAGTCTCCGCTCTGAGTAAACATGACACACATGGCAGAGAGAGATGGCAGATATATGACATTAGACTTGCAGAGAGAACATAATAAGGATGCATATTTCACAGTTTTATTCAAAGACTTTTATGGCTAAAAAACATTTGCATGTTTGTTTTCAAGCAAAAATCATGAACTACTGATATTGATTACATTGTGCTGATTGAGGCCACAGGCCATTGTTGCTTATTAAGTCAGAAACCGGACACATCCATCACGTTTCACATGATCTGAGTTGTTGCTGCAGCCTCTTCGAGCCTGTGAGGACTCATACACTCAGTGACAAGGGCTCTCTGTTTTTTTTTACTAACCTGCTTAACAGAGATAGAGTAGACAAAACACTCGTCCGGCTCATACTGTGGAGGGTCTGGCCATAATAACACATCAATCCAGCAGAGTGACTGTATCATGAGAAACTGAGCTGGATACAAAAAATGCCCACAACACTGGCAGCCTCTCCAGAGAATCTGTGACCTTGAAATCCTGAGGGATGCTGATGATTCACCGGGGCAAAAATAACACTCATCATTTCCTATGTAAATGACCTAACATCTGTTTCACTCTCTGCACAGTTTCAAATTATTGACCTTAACAAGGAAAAATAATCTATGGGCCCATCATGGAGTCATTAACAGACTATTTCACACAGGAGATGGCAGAAAGCTTCCTAATTGCAGTTTACCACCTTAAAACTGACACTATTTCAAACTTTAAAAGGTCTTAAAATCTGAATATCACATTCATCTTTGAATGTGCAGACTGTGTTACCCTTGCGCAGGTTGGCCATCGGCTCCAGCACGCCCTTCCTAAAAGCAGCGATGGGATCTTGGACGCAGGATCGCAAGCTCAGCGTGTTTTGCAGATGAGGCTCCTGCACCAGCAGCTCTCTGTATGGGCCAAGCTGTGGAGCTCTAGCCAGCAGGGCGGCGATGCTGTGCACAAACTCCGGCACCAGGCAGGTGTAGGTGTTGTCGGCCTGACAGAAGTGATACGCAACGACCTGGAGGAAATTAAGGGAGGTAATGTAAAGCTGCATCTGTTAACTTCACAGAATTTTGATTCAGACACGTACAGTCCTAAATCGATTCAAAAATCGCATGTCCAAGATGGCAGAGCAGGAAATCTGAACAGCACCCTCTTCATTTAAAGCACATGGAAGTTAAAGGGGAAATGAGTGCATGTATAATATCTGTAGGTAACTTAAATCAAATATTCTGGAAACACGACAAACATGGGAAACTATATTTTACATGTTTCTCCAAACAGCGTCTTTTAGCTGCTACACATTGGAGAACCATTGAGCAAGAGATGTTAACAAAATATTATGCGTATTTATGTCGAAATAAAAGACATGAAACTAAAATATTACAGTCAGATACTGCAAGTTTCTGTTCAGAGCACATTATCTTTTATATCCCCACAGGAAAGATATAAAAAAAAACTAATATCACAGAATATAAAAACAATAAGAATTATGACAGTAAAACTAAAATACGTTGTAAACAAAGAAATGACAGATGTAGCTGAGTCACAACTTTCCTTCAGCAAATCAAACAAAAATTCAAAAATGCATGTTGGCTGAAGGTTTTGTCATTAAAACAGCTGCAGTCTGTGTAGTGTAAATGCATTTTAGCAGAAAAACCATCAGTCTAACCATCCATCTTCCATATTATTTGCTCCTGGGTTTACAGAGCTTAGACTCCAGTTGCAGCCACAACGATGAGCCGTCCACATCTACAGTAATGTTATCAATGATTTTTACATCCTCACCATCACAAGTAGTCTGACTAGTTCCCATGGAAACTCTTATTGAGGCCAAGTTAGTAAATTTAGCAGCTTCCATGTCATCTATGTGATGCAATCAGCAGCATGTTCTACATGTGCTGCTCAAGAAGAAGAGAAAAGAATAATCTGACATAAAAAAAAAAAAAATCATACCGACGTTTGTGTCACTTTGACCTGTTTTATGAGGATTTGTAAGGTTATAGCACTTAATGTGTAAATGTGCCGAGAGAAGAGAAAAACAGAAAACTATAAAAGCAGCAAAGCCACGTGATGAACGCTCAAATGTAACTTTTAAAGTGCAGTATACACAGGATATGTATGTGTATATATATATATTCTTATATTGTTGGTTAGAATAAAGACTGAAAACAATCAGTCAGGCTAAGAACATACTCTTCAATCTGTAAAAAAAAAAAATCAAAAACTACACTATGTATTTTTGTGTTGTGTTGCAAACCAGTTTTTTTTTTCATTGGAGGAAAAAAAAAGATTCTTAGCTGCATCTTGATGCATACACTCACAATTCTCTGTAATACTCATTAGTGGTGTTGTTTTAGTAAATATTCTGGGAACATAACAAACATGAGAAAACAGATTTCGCCTGTTTTTCCAAACAGCTGGTTGTAGCTGCTGGACACCAGAGAGCCATCGAGCAAGAGATGCTAACCCCTCCTACCCAGCTCTGTTTCTGTATTTAGTTGTTGGACTTTCATACTGTGTACAGTTTGGAGATACAAGAGCAAAAGAAAGCATGGATAAAGACGCAGCAATAATCAATTTATCATCACATTGCAGCCTGTGAACCATAATTGCATTGAAGGCTATCTGTCTGTCTGTCTCTCTCCTCTCTCTCTCTCTATCTGTCTATCTACTCACAGGCCAGAAACAAACGTCTGTGAGCATGTGTATGTGTTTTTGTTTTTCCTGATGTACCTTGGCGGCGAGGCATCTGACAGCCTCCTTCCTCTGCGTCGTACCATCACTCGTTCCTGCAGCAGCGCTCGTGTTGGACTGAGAGTCTGTTTGCTGTTTGGAGACTGTTTTACCTGCACAGAGCAACAACAAACACAAAGCTGCAGTTTACTCTCATTAGACCGAGTCTCTGGTGTGATAGCGGGAACACGATGACTGAAGAAGATGAGGAAACACAATTAAACTGCTGCTGTTAATTAGTACATCTGTAAGCAAGACTGACAACCGTGACATTAAGCCAAACCACATCAGACGGAAGCCAGAGTTTTTTTTTTTTTTCAAAGGCTAAACCCTGCGTTAAATTTAAATCAAAATGACAACACACACTACAGATATTGATGAATAATACAATGATGCTTAAAAATGAATGTCTCCTCCTTGACGATATAGTTTCTTCTGCTGGTTTTTCTGGTGCAGTTTGGCCTCAGACTGTAATTTTAACAGTAGTATCACAAATACCACAGTATTTGTGTCCAGTCCTTTTTCTACTTATTTTTTACAACTTCAGGTGTGTAATTTTTGAGAAGTAAAAATCAGCCGAACGTCACAGTATGCAGTTTTGCTTGTATGAGAGCTTGTTTTCTTTTCTTTTCCTTTTTTTGTTTCCAGACAAAAGAGCAGTTCCACTGCCACTCACGAAAAGGAAAAACACAACAATCTCTGTCCTCTTACACAACTGCAATCAGCACAGAAACCTCAGGGGAGAACTTGAAAGACGAGTGCGTGACCCAGTTACTAAACTCCTTCACCGTCAGTGGCGTTTTCTCTGATATCTTACAAGAATCAGATTTTACAAGAGAAGGTACGCATCCGTCTAAATCTGGACGCTGCTGCTGTGCACGGATGGAGGAATCTTACATTTGGGGGAGGAGCCGGGGCTGTGAGGGATGCTGGGACCTCCCTGTGGTGTGCGCATGCCATGACAGCTGAGCGTCACAAGCCGCCAGATGATCGCCGTCTTTCCTGATCCGGCGTTTCCCACGATGACGGCACCACGCCCCTCACAGCTGCTCGTTTTCCTCAGAACCTCCTCCAGACGCGTGAAGAGCCAATCACGGCCGATGAACGGCGTCTCTGCGGTGATGCCTGGGACTTCGAACAGCAGCGGTTTGAGCATGATGTCGGCTTGCCTGAACGCCACCAGCCTCCCTGGATGAAGAGAAATGGAGAAGACGATAACTATTTGACGTCTGAGACATCTGCAGGTGTTAAAAACACAGACCAATCAGAATTTCACAATGTCATGGTGTAGCGATCGATAAAATATTACGCAATATTACGCAAATTCAACTAATTCCCATGAAATCTGCGCGACTTTGCAATTTTGTCTTATCAGCATTGTTTCCTGCGAAACGTCCCCATGAGCCATGCGTTAGTGAACTCACTTCCTATCTTTTTGTTTCTTTTAGAAGATGCAGGAAACGTGCAAGTCTCACATTTACCTTCCAACATCACTACTAAGGACCACGAGAAACAGTATCTGAGCAGAATTCACAGGGAGGACATCAGGCCACATTGAACTTGACTTTGTATTGTTTAGATATTGTCAGTGTTTACTGTGAGCTGTCAGTGTTTTATTTATTATTATGTGATGGCTGAGACATTCATAATGTCTTTAACTGATATTGCTGGACCCTGCTGGTACACCTGTTGTGTACCAATTAAGCATATTTTGTTACATTTTTTAATTTAAAAAAAATATGAAAAGCTGCCAACGAAATCAGGCAAATTAGGCTTCAACAACCTCAGAAAAGGCCTGAAATCCTGGAGGGACTGAATAATACCCGAGGTTAAAACATCAAAATACCTTTGGATTCGTCATTTGTGCGTCCAGCTGTGTTGTGTTTGCGGACCGAGCCTCGGTGTCCTGCAGCCCTTTGATTGTCCAGAAAACTCAGATCCTCTAGTCGAGTGGAGCTGGTGGCTGGAAAAAGAAAGAGAGAGAGAGAGAGCAGATTAAAAGTGTGAGAGAGATGAAGGAAAAGTGCATGAATATCACACAAGTATCACATTTGTTGCTCGAGTCAATTATTGTAACCATGGAGATGTGAGACATAAACAGCTGTTGCTCTCAGTGATAAATGACCTTGATGGAGAAAGAGAGTGGAAAAAGAAAACAACTCATCTCGCGTCCTGTAATCTCCAACTAACACGAGTCTGAAATGACCAAATGTTTCATTCTGTCTCACACGTCAGGACGGACGCCACATTTGTGATAATCAGTGAGAACACATCGCCGGCTGTAATGCAAAAAAAAAAAAAAAAAAAAAGAAAAAAAGAAAATGAAACGTATCAGCTGTCAATAATTCAGGCTGTACAATGACAGAATAAACCACACGCAGGCCGACATGATAAATAAAATGAAAGAACATGTCGTGCAGAGGAGCAAGCAACAAAAAGAGTTGTTTCCTCCCACGTTCGCCCGTCCGTCCTCCCACACACGATACATAGTTTACAGGTCACACGCAAGTACTTTCTGCAGTTTTGAAGACATTTAGCAAAATCTTCAGCCCAGAAACAGGCTGTGTTATAATCAGCTGCTTCTTAAATGTGTTTTTTTTTTTTTTTTTTACAAAAAAAATTAATAACCCTGTTTTGTTATTACAGCATTTTATTATGCAGGAAAACACAACAAACCCTAATGCAGCTCAGCAGTCCTGCAACACAGACGATTACATCTTAGATCTGGTGGTTTTCTATCTGATGACACTAACGTTTCGTGGGTGAAATAACAAAATAAATTACAAATAAACTCCTGCTGTTCAGTGTCAGAGCTTTTGAATCGACAATTTAACAACAAACAAGGAAAGGAACTTTTTTTAAGATAACGTTTTGGAAGTTTGACTGCCAGGATTTACCTGAGAGACATAACAGAGATTTTACTATTTTTGTCTTATTCAAATCCCAGAAACACGTCAGAAAACATTATTCTTGTGCAAAACATATTTTAATTTGTAAATACAACCTTTTGGTTCATTTGTATTTGGAGCAGTTGGAAAGAAATAAGGTTCAGCTGAAGGTGAAGGAGTTTCTTGGATTGTAAAAATATTGGTCTAGTTTTGTTGTTTGTAAGAGATAGAACAGTAAAAAACGTTAGTATTAATGTGTACATAGGAGAAACTTAAATGGACAGTAAAATCTTTTGGTTTCATTGGTCCATTTACATTAATTTATAGCTTTAATATAAAACATTCAATGTCAAATCGGTAAATCTGTCATTAGTGTTGGCTCTATCTCTTCAGAGTGGGATTAAAAAAAAGAGGTCCACTCTTCTGTAAAATACTGTAGATGAACCAGACAAGAAGGAGGAGCAGCCTCTGGACAGATGATGACCTCACAATATTATAATCACATACTGTTTATGTTGAATAATCTCAGAGCATCTGCTGTTCAAGCTTTAAAGCTTTAAAGCAGCAGTTACATCCACAGCGTGAAGATGCTGCCCAGCGACATTCGTAAACGTCCGTCACCAAATCACATCTGCAACCAGACGAGCTCCACACAAAACATAACTACGTCTTTTATATCTAGAACAGGGAGAGGAGTTTTTTGAAAACACACAACAGTAGGTAGAGCTCCACCAGCCTGTCAACACTTCAGCACAACAGATCATCCTCTGATATATCCTGCATCCCTGCGTGCATCCATCATACAGGAGCAGCAGCAGCTGAGACTCAGAGTGTGAAAGTGAAAAAATACTGAGGCCGTATGATCGTTTACAGAGATGAAACCTGCTCTGTGGGCACCGACGGATGAATTAATTACGGCGTGAAAATAATTATGAACACATGAAATCTCTTTCAACAGGTAGAATGAGCTGTTTCAGGAAATAAATGAGAAGCTGAGGTGGAGATTTGAGGATTTTCAGATCGACCAAGTGTGATGATGGAAAACAGTCTGCAGTAAAACAGTGTGAGGGAGGTGTGGAGTGGGATGAGAGAGAGAAGGCTGCTAAAGAAGACGAGGCCAAATGTCTGAGTGGACGAGGAAACAAGGGAAAGAGTTAAAATTGGTCTTTCGAGGCGGCTCTGATGGGACGCTGTTCGCCACCACCAGACCCATGCTCACCTTTACGCTGACGACAGTGTGGTTGATTACATGACAACCTCTGCAACTTTAAAAGGTCAACGCTGTAGCTGCTGCTCAAACCTCCTGCACCCAAACACTTTAACCTCAGAGCAATTAACTCAAGACAAACACCTTTTCAGGAAGAATTCAACAGTTTGATAAATGACGACAAGTTTAACGAGACTCTTGCTGTTCTGTCTCAGAGTTTCCAGTCCTTCAGCTAAACTAAGCTAAGCTAATCAATCTTAATATTTAATGGGCAGATGCAAGAATGCAATCAGTGTCCTCAGCCCCTTTGATGAAAGCGTGATGCTTCAGTGCTCTTTCGTTCGTGTAATAATGTCCTTCGAGAAGCTGCTGCTGCCAAAACCCCTTGGAGTTTTGTGAAATTTAAAAACTAGAAAAACATATTGAAGACATATTTAAACATATCACATCACATTTTCAGCTGAAACAGCTGTTGATCATCTTCAGCCTCAGAAATCAAACTCAAACATTTACATTTTGCCACAACGGCCCCAGTTTCATGACGAAGTCAACCTGCACCAAACTCCCTTTGACAACCTTTTAGTACGACTGCAATTGCAACAATCTGCATTTATCTGAGAGAAACTGTAAAAAAAAAGCACACAAGCTTCTTCCATCTTCTCCATAAAATCCTGATTATGAGGAAGTTAATGAGAGCAGACATGAGGCACGTGCACAGCACACATGGTCGCAGACAACAACGGAGCCTCCATTTATTCTACACTTTAAATTATGCATCGACTAATTGCAAAATTAAACCCGAACATCTGCAATTTAACAGAATACGCTCAGATTGTAATAAAAAATCTTCGACCTGTTCATTTATTTTTTCTGTTTTGCAGAAATCATCATATGGTATAAGCTGCATTTTCAATCATTTCATTCATTATTCTTTGTTGATGCTTTAGCTATTTTCCATCAGGGAACAATTAAAATTTGATTTCATCTTTTGTCCCTTAATGTACACGTGCACTGTTACACTATGATCTGTTCTTTCATGAATGTGGACTAAAAACGTCCACCGATTTTTTCTGAATTTCATCAAGAGTTTAAATGAAAGCACCAGCCGACAGAAGAAACTGGCAGGCGTTACTGTGAATCCACTCCTCAGGGAATCTCTTCTTCTGCTCCCACCACAAATGAACTGACATCTAAGGGAAGAAAAAGAGCCTTGTGCAGCAGCAAAGATCGTGACTGAAGAGAGAGAAGGGGAGGAGGTGGGGGGCGGTGGGGATTTTTTATGACAACTAGAGGCCTCCCAGGACATTTAACTGGTGCTGCTTCGCTGTGAGAATCCACTGAAGTTTAGTTTAGTTAACGGTTGAAATTGTTGGAAAATGCCAAGTCAGCAATCAATTCAATCAATTCGTCATTCAGTCAATATTCATCACTGTGTTAATTAATCACCCGGGTCATGGCTGTCACATTTAGATGCTCGTTAACTGGCTTCATCTGCAGAATAACGACTCACAGCGCGAATAAACAAAAAGAAAGAAAAAAGAGGACATGTTGTGGTTGTGATATTGGGTTATATTATGTTATATTATGTGTGCGACCATGTCTTGGCTCAGAGCTGTGACTTCCTGGAGTTACTGTCTGTTCGTTGACTCCAGGAAATACAATGTGTTAATTAGGGACTTTCAGAGGTGATGGAGGCAGATTTATTCACTCTAAACGAGCCAAACTAGCTTTTTCTATTTCTTTACAGACTTGATGCTAAGCTAATAAATAGGTGAAGAAAAGGTAGCTGTACCTGCCACTGAATTTGGACGAGGCATCACGAGGGAGGAGCTGTGAGCATGATGCTGTGGGAGGGGCCTCTTGGGCGCCGGTGGAGTCCTGGACTCGGTGATGTCACTCCGCAGTAAGGCCTCATCTGGTTGGACGGTCAGATTGTCCCGGGTCGGTCCGACATGGCGGTCCTCGCTGACGTGGCCCATCACTTTGGTGGTGTCTTCATCCTTGGCTGTTGGAACCTCGGTGGCGCCGGCGCTGCGCTCCTCATTCTCTGAGGAACTTGTGATGGTCGCTGGGAAAAAAAGAAAATAGAAAAACAAATCATAACTCTAACGAGAAATGACCAGATGGTGCTTATCTGTTAAACTTAACTTCATCGTGTAACTGAGCGATTAGCTACACATCAAAAACTCATACATGAACAGGTTTTATTGTACTTGACGCGGCCCTTTGCCCTTTTGTATTTAACTATAAATACAATGTCTATTTAGAGAGAAAAAGTGTCCTATTTTAGGAGAATCAGACCCATAAGCAACAAAGACAGCAGTGTCCCAGTTTTGACAGGAGGGAGCTGAAGCCTGGAGGCTGAAGTGGCACAGGCGATGTAGTGAAACTAGCTGTGGGGCAGCAGTTCATCTCTGACAACGTCTACAAACTAACTGCTGTTGTGTTTAATTTCTCATCACTGTGTAAGAAGGAGACATGGGTAGAGTTTGTGATTCCTGATGACGTCAGTGGATCCTTGTTAAGTTAAATAGGACATTGATGTTGTTTTTCTTTCTCACCTATGATGCCACTGTCCCTGCTCTCCAAGGTGGAGGTGGGACTCTGAGTTGGAGGCCCAGGGCTGCTCCCGGTGATGGGTCCGGGACCAGGAGAGGGACCCGGACCAGGGCTTGGTCCAGGGCTGCAGAGGGTCCCGCTGGGGCTGGTGCTGGAGCTGCAGCGGGGGGAAGGTAAGGCTAAAGGTTTGGGTTGAGGCTGACCTCCAGCACTGGTGCTCAGTGTGGACGAGGGGCTCTCTGAACAGGGGGAGGCGGTGCTGCAGGTCAGGGTGGAGCTTGGACTCCCCCCCTGGGCGGAGGTGTCACACTAAAGACAAGAGAACATGACCAGATAAAAGTTAAGAAGTTCAGATGTATATAAAGATATTTTCAACCTGATAAGCAAACATGAGTTTCTGCTTTTCTGTTATTTGCTGTGATTGTGTTCAGGCAGATGGAAAATGGAAAGATAATTCCAGTTATTTTCTTCCTGGCTGTCAGTTTACTAGTTTTTTTCTTTTTCTTTTTTTCTTTCTTTCTTTCTTTTTTGTTATAATGACGCCTGGCTGTGTTGAAAACCAAATTGTTGTTTGAAATTTACTGTAAAAGTCATTGTACACACATTCTGCTGATTTCACAAAGACAAAATGAAAGACTCTCACAGGTGCCAGCATGTACTTTAAACAAACATGGCTGCTGCTGAATGAAGACACTAGTTAAAATTACACATCTATTACAAGAATAAATGCAACAATCCTGGAAATGAGAAATTGGACAAAGTGTGAATGCATCATCACTGCATGTTGCTGAAAAATTATGCACTTTTGCAGAAACTTTAAGAGATTTTTTGGCACAAAATGAACATATTTCCTATTCTTTGTTTTCTTTTCTTTTCTGTCCCTTTGATCACGTGAATTTCAGGTTTCTTTATTACTGATGCAACATTTCAGCAACGTAGCGACCGTAGGGAGACAAGGGAACGGAGTCGAAACAGCTCACTGTTATTCCCTTTATACCAGAGCCTCATCTATCTTAGCCAGGACAACCCACATTCCTCATATGAACCTCGCTATCTCTGTGAAACTGACTGAATCTGGAGCTCAGGTGCTGGAATGAGGCTGAAAAAATGGGCCAAGGCTGAGCAATGCAAAGGCACTGAGATGAAGAGACATAAGTGCTTACAATAACTGGCTTGTACTAACTAACTAACAGGCCACTGACACAGCAACATGATTAATAATGTTCACAAATATGAACCTATAGTATTGATCAATTTCTCCGACAGGAATTTGAGTTGTTAAATAAAACAAACAGCATTTAACACAATGTCTCCTTTTGCACAATAACATTCAATCATTTAAAGAAGATCTGGTGGCCACAGAAAGAAGGTCGATTTATAAATCATCTATTGACTTTTTATGTGATGTGACAGCAAAGGGCCAGTAAATCAAAGTGCTGCCCTACCTTCTTCTCTCTCCTGTCCTCCATAGGAGAGCTAGCAGTGCCAGGCGTTGCTTCTCCCAATAAGAAGCATAGTCTGGTCATCAGTTCCTGGGTAGAAAGGGAGGAGCCCAGCTGTGGCTCCACGTGGAGGTCTAGAGGTTAGACACACACATCCAGGATGCACATATTAACAAGCAGAACGAAAAACAACTAAAGAACGACTCGAGTGGCGGCGGTGGCGTCAGTGGCGTCACTGCTGGGCTGAGGGTTGATGTATGTAGCATCCACAGGTCAGCACGGCCCCAGCTGCCCTGATTAGAAATGCACAGACAGTGGCTTCCACGGCAGCAGCAGGAGGTTGTGTGGGGTTGTGAGGTTGCCTGTGCACACGCCTGCCAGGTGCTCTCTCGGTTTAAGGGACGAGTTGTGAATTTCAATGAGCTTGGTGTCGACTCCGGCGCCTTGACTCTCCACTCTGAGCTGAGCTGTTGCTCCTGGTAGAGATTGGCTGACACAAGCCATGTGCTGCATTCATTTATCATTGTTTAAAGCTCCCTGATGCTTTGACCTCCAACCCCCCAGCTCACCAACGAGCTCTACGCCCACATCAGCACAGTCACAGGTTTCTAATGTTGATGCTTTAACCAGCTGAGCAACGCATCGCTGTGTCCTTCTGTTATCAGCTGAGTAACACACAGATAAACAGGATGACAGGAACAGATCACTCCTCCTCAAATACATCTTTGCGTTCATCACTCATTTGTTTTTCATTCTTTCTACTGATTCTTTATGGATGATTTTCAGCAAAACATTAGCATAGATTCGTAAGGAAACCTTGGTCACTATGTTTTTTTACATTTCCTCAGATAAAAGCTTGAAAATCGATTGAAGACTCAGACAGAAAATGGGTAAATATGCATTTCAGAAAAATGAGGGAGGAGAGAAAACTTTGCATTTAGTCAGCAGAGCTGTGAGATCCAATCCAGAGTAACATGAGGACACAGTGTATGTCCAGTGCTATTCATCAAACCACCTAGCAGTTGCCATTGGAAACGGGAAGCTGAGAGGTGCCTGGCAACGGCGATGGAAGATGCTTCATAAAATGTGTTTAGCCTCAGGGTTGCCCTGTGGTCACAAACACAAGGAGAGCTGCTGGAGTCGCCTCTATTTACATCATTATTACATTAATCTGTACATAAGTGGACAAACAACATACAGAGAAGAAGTCAGAGTAGAGACTCAGGAGAAACTGATCAAACAAAATGAATAATATCTCACTGAGGGTTATATGGACGACAGTGACATTAGATGCATCTAAAAGGAGAAAAACTTAACACACAAAAACAAAAAACCTTTTAAATGCAACAAAAACACACACATACACATACACACTTTCTCTTGCATCTCCTCTCACCTCCACCCCGTTCATTCTCATTCAGCTTTACTGATCAATACCTGCAAAGACAAGATATGATGCTAAATAAATGCACACACACACATACACACTCTCCGGCTCCACACCGTCCTCACCTCTGTGGTCTGTCTCGCCACGACACGAGGCAAAGACAAGAGCTTCTCTCGCACTGGAAGAGCCGTCCACATACTCCAGCTTCTTTTCCCGTCCTTCGGCCACAGCAGAGAGGGAGACGGGAGAGGGAGGGGAGGAAAGGAGGGAGGGAGAGCGGAGAGGGAGGGAGGGTGGAGATAGGGAGGAATATGAAAGAAAGTGAGAGAGAAAAAGATTAAACCTCCCCAGATGAGATCTGTGGTGCAGAATTTGAATTGTGTCCCAGGAGGATAAAGCAGAATGTACAGAGAGTGAATGTTCACCGCACCGTGGGTGTTTATCTATAATATATTAACACTGCTAATGTATGTGTTTGTGATGGCAGGGACAGCGGTGTGTGTTTGTGTGTGGGTGTGTCTCAATTTATGCAACAACATGTGAATATTGTTGAAAGCTCAGGTTTTGTGCGACTGTAGATCATTCACAACGATGAATACTGTGTTTCACATTCAAGGTTATTCGCGACTGTGTGTGTGTGCGTGTGTGTGTGTGACAGTCTGAACACAGTCTTTAATATTTGAGTTTTATTTTTAAATTATCACCAAAAGAAACAGATCCAATGACAATGTATATTTCTCCTCACTGTAATTTTTCTTGTCATGTTTGTTCTGTGTTCTGGATGAAAAAAAAAAACCTGCACAGGCAGTGCTGCATGCAGTGAAATGTAATAGCACCTTTTTCTGAATGGCTGTACTCGCTGCTAGACACTGCCACCTAGTGTTTATTTAAAGGTGAAAAACTTCAGGTAGTTTTCATCCAACAATTAAGATTAATTGCGATAAAAAATGTCATAAAACATCAGTAGCGTCTTTGTATTTTGTATAATCCAACAATATTTTAAGACGCCAAATTACCTTGCTTCTAAAAAGAAGTGTTTTAGTTATTGTTGTATAATTTAAATGACCTGTTTTCACTTTCATCTGCTGAAGGAACAAAGTTTGTGCAGGCAAGGGTATAATAGCATGTTTGCATAATTAAAAATAGCATCTATGTATCTTTTAGTGTTTATAACATAACATATGTTCACAGTGATTTGGCAAATGATATTAGTGATTTAATAATAATAATAATAATTAATTATGATTTAAAATGTCACAAAACGTAAGTAGTATCTTTTTACTTCTGATATTTTAGTATCATTAATATTAATATTTGAGTTATTTTTTAGATATTGTAAAACATTAATTTACCTTGCTTCTAAAAAAATGTATTATTTGGTCGACTTAAATGAGCTGTTTTCATATAAATCTGTTTAATTAGTAAAGTTTGTTCAGGTTGCATAACTTCATCTGTAACTCCTGCACATGTGATGTGATGCGATGCATAAAGCTGCATGTTGTTTGGCAGAAAAGTTTACTTTTAATAATATGATATGTGTAAGTTGACCCACCTAACTGAGGTTCCTCGCCTTAAGTTATGTTGTTCAATCATTTACACCGACAATCTGTCACATGTCCCTGGGCCCTGAGGACTCGACTCAGTCTGTGTCTCTGTCACATGTAAGGAACAGCTGAACGCACAGAAGCTCTCCGCTAATCAAAGCAAACCATGAAAGCTTCTTTTTCTTCTTCTTCTTCTTCTTCTA